>VUQI01048573.1:35147-60620 GCA_015106735.1 Paratilapia polleni | reverse complement strand
CCTTCACATCACCCCAAAGCCAGATTGACAGAACTTGGCTGACTGTGGACCCTCCTTCCCAGCGTCTCCTCCTCTCTCTCCTCTCCTGTCCTCTCCTCTGCTCTCTCTCTCTCCTCAATCGCAAGGCTGCGCTCACCGACTCGACACAGCGAACAGGGATGCAGCGAGGGCGCAGCGCAGCCTGAAAATGGCACCACCACGCGTACTGTGGATCTATCCATCCCTTTCCCTCCTGTCCTCCCTGCTTCTTTTCCACGCTTTATCGTCATGCCGAGCCTTAAGGAATTACCCGGAGAATGAAGGTGGGTGTCCTGGCGGGTTTCGTGAAACCTTAAGTCGAGTGAGTTAGATGACTTGGTCGTGCGCTGAGTTTACGGATGGGGAGCCCCATCCCGCGGCTCCACTTGCCGGGGAAGGAGCGGAGCGCAGCGGCGGAGACTCCCGTTAAGTGCTCGGCTTGGTTATAAATCATGCATAAAGGAAAGCGGAGAGAGGGAGTGAGAGAGACAAAAATAGTGTTCGTCACGTTTTTCATGCTGACATTAAATTTGTATGACATATACACACGGGCAAACCTGCCGTGTATGAGCCAGAGAAGGCTGAGGTCGATATGTCACTTTCTGACATTTTATTAATCAGTGAGTTATTTTTCCTGCATTAAAGTAGACTAACTTATAATGATTATGGCCGAACAACATTGGCATCTCTGTCAAAATTCCTCTTAATTATAGATATCTTCATTATTATTACACACTGATAAATGTTTTTTTTCTGCTGTGGACTGTTGCCATTGCCTCAGTCTGCAAATGAGGAGCAGCAATTACATTAAATTTGTCACACGCTGCTGCTGAGCCTCTCACGGTTATTGTATTAACATCGATGCTCAGCCTGAAATTAGCCAATGTATTTACTTACTAACTACTCCTGACTGCTTGTTGGGCTGAAACATGGGAGCTGACTTGTTTAATGGGAAGTTGAACTTGCACTAAATGGAGAAAACAGCAGAACGATGTGCAAAAGCTATAGCAAAAAAAAAAAAACTTATTAGTTTATGAAGCAGGTTATGTGGAAGTCTGTGGTGTTGTTTTGCTTGTTGGCTGTCAGACAGTCTGGCTGGAGATGATACAGCTGTGACTTGTCATTTTGTGAATCATTTTACTCAGTATTCTCTCAAAAGCTCCAGTCAGTCTTGTTTTGAAGCTCAACAAAGCTTTCCGTCTCTATGATTTGCCTTTCATTGATATTTTCTCTGTATTCTCTCAATCACTATCACACACACACACACACACGCACACACAGACCTCAACTCCAGGCTTACATAGATTAAACAGTCAGCTCTGAAACACTCATACAATGACAGGCCCCACTGAGGTTTATTGGGATCTCCTGTCTCTGGCTGACTTAACAGTATAAGCTGTGTGTACATACATTGCACTGAATGTATGTCACAGCCCGGAGGAGTTCAAACGGAACAAAGGCTCTGGAGGACAGATAGGGGAGAGGAGAGAGAGTGGAGGAGCAGGAGGGTTTTAACTGCAGGAGACAATGCATGTGAGGGAGACACTAACACACTGCTGAAATATTCAGTGAAAAGAGCACGAATGATGAAACCAAGTGGAAGCCAAAGGAAACTCCTGTTGATTTAGATAAATAAACACAGAAGCATGTGAGCTGCTGTGAATGTTTGTGGGCACATGTGGATCGTGTTCATCTGAGGTGACTGATGAGTCAGAGGGGTTTCCATTGCACATATACACTTTTCAAATAATGTGCTACTAGGTACTCATCCTCCAGTCAGTTCCTGCTGTTTCAGACTACTGGCCTAATTGGCACCTTTAAGCCAACTGCTCCATGTGTCTGAGTGTGTGTATGTGTATGGAGTGTGTGTACACATTCACCAATGGGACAGCAATCCAGTGAAGCCACTTTTGTCAGCTACTCTATGCTCCGCTTTTACCTTTTGGCCTGCCAGTTTTCCTGCTGTGACCACACGTGCTTAGCTAAGGGATTGCACTTCTTTGTGCCAGTGTGTGTGTGTGTATGTGTGTGTGTGTGTACCCTGTGTTTGCCTATAAGTGTGCATACTCTCCACCCACGCCTCTTGGTAGTCGTGTTATTCCAGGAAATCCTCCCTCTGAGTCTGTCTAGTACTAGAAGCAAGGCTGTCATAAAAGGAGAGATACAGCTCTCAGGGCTCAATTAAGAACACAATCCCTTTGATAGAGATGATAGCGTTAGCAGGAAAAATAGTGTTAAGCTGTCAGAAGGCTTAGTTTACAACCAGAGCTATTGATCCACTCCAAAATTGTTTGGCATTTACAAGAAACTCGGTAGGCATAACAGAGGGCTTTGGCAAAATTGATAGAATTGCTTGAAATTGCTGCTATAATTGCATCTCCATGGGGCACATAAGACTTAGCAGAAATGGGTTCATTCATAAGTTGTGAGAAAAGGAGTGAGAAAAGGCTCTGAAGGTCTTTGTTATCAACAGTGAAGAGAGGCAGAAGACTTGCTGAGTTATTGTGCACCAGCAGAGGGAGCCCTACACTCCCTCTGTCTGGACCCTGAGGGCATACTGATGTAACAGCAGGGTGGATGCTCACAGGTGTCCCCTTGGTTCCTTCTTGCCTTACTATCTCCTACCCTTCTTTGCTCTCTGTCTGTATCCTCTTTAACATAGTGGTACAACATGCCTTGTTTCTTTTCACTGTTGCTTTGCACCTAGCTCTCCCTGCATCTTTTTCTCATCTCCTTGTACTGAATCGTGTCGGGGAAAGGAGCAGACTATCACACCTTTCTATTTTTGTGTCTTTCCTTTGCCTCTAAATTTACCTCCTCAATCCTTGAAAATAAGGAGCCTCGTGCTTCTTTCCACTGCAACTCCGGATAGATTGAATTGCTTTCATATTCTGGCCTAAATCCCTGTGCAACTGGACATACAGATGAATTAATTGATGGTTTATTTTATAGTCACGACGTTTACTGTAATCTGTAATTGGTCATGGAAGCACACTTGAAGCTTTTTTACAGAATTGACCTTAGGGTGCTGTGGGAAATTGCTGTATTGCTTCTTAAGGTTAACATGAGGGTGAGCAGTTAGTGCAGAGGCAAGCATATGTAAAGCATTCCCTCTACTTCGACAGACAGACAGACACACACACACACACACACACACACACACATCCACATTATGATTCACACAAGATCCTGACTGTGGTATAATGTTGGGTCAAAGGTCTCATCTGGTTTAATTGCTTTAATCTATAATGGCTGCTTGTAGTTATCGGCAGAACCATACCTCACAAAGTGTGCGTGTGTGTGTGTGAGTCCAAGAGATTGCTCTGCTCCCATGTAACAGCCATGACCTTGGACAGAAGAGGATATAGATCTCCGTTCTCATCAGAGAGTAGTAGAGAAAAAGCAGCAAGTGCAAGCACCCTCCTGTTTTGCTTTTCTACCTCCACTCCGAGCTTGCTCTAATCCTCTTCTTTTATATCTGCCCTTCTCTCTTTTCTATCAGCCTCCCCCGTGGCCTCCATCTCTTTCTCCCTGATTGTTTTTATCTTTTGTTTTCTTCTTCTCTTCCTTCTCTATTTCTCTGACCTCCAGTGTAATGGTGAGATGGGAGCTACCGTATGTTTTCTGTAATCAGGTGGACCTCCTACAACTGCTTAACACAGGGCCCCACACAAGCACAAATGGATGCATGTGCACTTATGCACACACACACACACACACACACTTATCCCATCTTAATGTATGGCTGGGGGGCAGTTTGGTGGTCTCGGTCCAGAGAATAGTGACACATATTCCGGAGGCTGGCTGATAGATGGGGTTATAAATACAACTCAGTGACAGAGAATGATTCTGCTGTGTGGGCTTCACCTCATGGACTCATTGTGTGTGAGCGTGCGTGGGTTTAAGTGTGTGTGTGAGTGAGTGCGAGCGAGGCAGAGAGACTGAAAGTAAAAATAAAATTCTGAGACAAGGAAAACATAAGGAAAATAAGGAAAACAAGAACAAAGAAAGAGATGCAGTTAAAAAAACTGGAAAGCTCAACCGTATCTCTGTGCTCTATTGAGCAGAGCATCCATAACAGCACCCACAGTAGCCTTTGTCTTGCATTCTACTTAGTCATCAGTCACTAAGAGGGTTTGTGTCATGCCTAACCAATTGAAAATATATATTTTTCAGTTTTTGCTGTTTGTTTTAAATTATTATTGTGGTGTTTCAAAGATGGATGGGTTAAAAAGTCTTGCCTTCTTGCTGAGAGTTAGATGAGAAGACTCAAACCAGTCTCATGTCTCTGTGCCAAACATGAAGCAGAAGCCATAAGCCAGCCAGCTTAGTTTAAGTCCACTCTGTTCTGACTCCCTAAACTCGCTAAATTAACATGTTAAGTCTGATTTCTTTGATTTGTTTGTAAAGTCTAAAAATGGCTAAGTGTGGTTATGCTGTACAGTGGTTTTGCTGATGGTCTCAGTGCCATCAAGTAGTCCATCAAGTAACTCAACATAATCTTTATTTACTGTAATTTATATGTATTGCACAAACATGAATGTTGTAGGTGTTCTTCAGCCAGTTCCTTTAAAGTTTGAAAAAAATAATATTAACTATTAATGTGCCACTCATGTCTCAATTCAGCACAATTCCACTGACTTCAGGAAACTCAAACTCAATGACAGTTTCCCCAAAACTGCCACATCTTTATCCTAGTCCAAAAACATTTTTCACCAGAGATCTTTGTTTAGCACTAGGCCTAATTCATATCTGGGAAACTGGTTTCTTATATCGTTTAAGTGGTTCAAGATAAAGGGACAAGATAAGAATCTCGATTATGAACTGTATGTGCATATTTACAGTGTATCCATACATTTATTTTTACTTTTGGAAATGATATGGGCCATTTTTGTTTTTTATACTCAGAAGTGTTCCAAGACAGCAGCTTATTTTTATCTCAGTTCCCACCATGAGGATGAATGTGTGTGAGTCTCAACCAGCCGAGGCTTGAACATGAACAGTTTTTAGGCTTGAATGATTCCCTTCGGATGTCGAGTTCATTAACGTCAAAGGAAGCCTTCCCTCAGTTTGTGATGTGTGATGGCTCCAGTGAAGTTTGGGTATGAGTGCCCCCCTTCTCCACCACCACATCTGCTGACCCCTTCCCCCTCTGGTATGAACAAGCCCTTAACTGCTGGTCAAATTACTGATCACTGGGCCTTGACTACTGTCTGCCCACCACCCTCAACCATGCTGCTTCTTTTCCTCTAACTGTCCTTCCTCACTCACACACACAATGCACCCCTGAGGGGTATACTACGAACAAAGTTCAGCTAACACAAAGAAGCCAGGCTTTCTTTGTGTTAGCTGGCTCAACAAAACCTAAAACCCCCGTTGGAGGTAATGGGTCCCTGAGCTGGGCTTTCTGCTTCAGGCTCTGAGCGCGCTCACATAAAAAGGGGCGTTTCATGGGTCACGTGACTCTTCACCAGCACAAAATGATCCGTGCGAGTGCCGCCTACTCCAATCAGAGATTTTATCAGATGATGATGATGATGGTAAAATGGTGATTAAAAATCTATAAGGAACAGAAACAATGTAACAGTAAAATGCAACACTGTTGCAAATAAGACAAGAGATTAATGCTGCAGAAAATGGTTAATCTGGTGATTTAGAGCACAGAGCAGTAAAATAAACATTTTAATTCAAGTTAATTAGATTAATGCTGAGTGCGCTCTCAGTGCTGCTGTTTATTTCTAACATCGGATGCACATTAGAGCTCTGAAACTTTAACCTGGATACATTAAAACATTAAATGTTACTGTCCCATAGCCTAAGAAAGGAGACATGGAAATCGCTTTAGTTTGTCGGCAGATCAAAGTGAAATTAACTTTATTGATTGAACAGGTATTCTTGGTGAGTGTTCTGTGTTCTAGTAGCTGCAACTCCAGCAGTGTAAAAGAGAATTAGCAGCAGATTAGAATCAAGTATAAAAACATTTAGACATTTTCTGCCTCACCAAATGAATACATACACATTCCAGTGACAATGCAACAGTCTGTGTCCAGTGATTTTAGTAAGGTACAGCTTAACAAGTTGTAAATATAAAATGTGTTCCCCCAGCAGAAAAAACAAAAGAATCAGTGAAAACATGGCACTTCCAGCTGATTTTAAATAGAAACTCTGAACATAACCTGCTCTTGGTCAGGTTATGTGTTCAGTATAAGTTATCACAGCGATTTAGCAGATAAAAAGAGCCACTTTCGTAACACAGAAAGCTCTGACTTTAAGCTTGACATAGCTCACTAAGCCATTAATCTCGCTTCGTAGTACACCTCTCTGGTGTCCTGCGTCTGGATTTTTTTGTTTTGTTTTATTTGGGGTTTTTTTTTGGCTAAATTCAATTTGGTTGTTTCCTTATCGCCTTTCTCCTCTCTCTCTCTTATTCTCCCCTTTTCTTTTGTTGTTTGTTCTTTAGGCTTTACTTGTGCTGTGGCTGTGAAAGGCTGCATTAGCCGGCTTTACAAACAAACATCTTAGGATTTGGGTCAGCCATAGATATAACATCTTCACTGACCAATGCTTCAATCTTTTTTCTGCTGATGAGCAGCTGAGAGCAAAATGCCTTGGAATTTAAAAACTGGAATGTTGCCAGAAAACATTCGCACAGTTATCCTTGGATTTGAAATTGTTCAGTGGATTTTGCACAGCTGTAGCTATGCTGCCTTTACCTGCTTAAAACTTCACATTTTAGCTTCAATCGTTCACTGGTTAAGCTCCATCTGCCTTTCTGTTTACAGCTTCATGGTCATCATATGGAGGCACTGTAACAGACACGCAATCCTGCCAGACATCTACTGTAGGTGTGGTACAGATGTGATGTGTGTGTATGCGTTAATATATGACTGGGTGCAACATCAGCGGAAACCTCTCTAATGACACTGTTATCTGACATGTGATTTCCTGTGTCTGGACTGCCGAGGATCACTCCTGAGATTCCAGGCCAATTTACTCTCCTGTGACCAACCACTGTGTGACAGCTGCCCGTTTGTGTGTGTGAAAGCGTGTGTGTGCTCTTGTCCCACCAGGAGGAACTAACAAATAGGTCAAAACAAGAAAATAAAAGTGAGAATCACACATGAGGATGTTTGCAGATGTTATGTTTTATTAACAAAAAAAGCTTTATCCCTCACTGCTCATTCTTTTTACTCACCTTTGTCTAGCTGTCAGTTTTTTAATTTAATGGTAGGATGTGCCACAGCATCAGTGTGTGTGTAAGCCACATGTGGAAGCATACAGCATGTATCTGTTGTTTTTACTGCAGGTTATTACTGAATTCTCAAGGTCGCTGGTTTGTGTTTGTTTGTGTATGCACATCACTGTGGCAGTGTGTGTGTGTGTGTGTGTGTGTTTGCTGCTCCTTGCCCTTGATGAGTTGTTGGCATACTGGTGGAAGAAGCTTATTAAAGAAAACAAGTGTCTGGATCTGACTTGGTGTCACAGTTCAACACTGTAAGCATTCGGCGAGCATGCACAGACCCACACCCACAATCTCGCGCTCGCACTCCAGAGCCTCTTCAAGCGACAAACTAGGGCAGTGCTCCTGTCATACTCTGTCAGAATATCATTGTTTCTGTCCTGCTAGTGTTTCCAGTTTGCAAAATAGCAGAGTAGGCTAATCTGCCTTCTGCTACAATGTAAGTCCAAAAGTGCAAGCTGAACAAGCTAAAGTTTATCACGTACTTTAATATTTTTATTTATTTTTTTTTAGGATTTTGCACAGTCTGCCTTTTAGGTTGTTGGAGCTTTTTTCATTTGAATCCCTTTAAAAAAAAAACAACTACTTCACTGTGGTGAATTAAGTTTTCTAAGATAACGTTTGGCCTTATTTGTAACCTCCTTATAGAATTTATCTTATGGCTGCTATCTCAACCTATTGTTATTTTTTTTCCTTGGCAGTAAATGCTTCTGTATTATGAAAATGCACCCTCACAGTGTGCACACACAGTAAAAGTTTTAGATGAATGATGTAGGTAGTTTGTTCTTTGTCAGGTTTAATTTTCTTTCTGCGAAAGGTTTGATTTGAATACAAGAAGCCTCTTTGTTTGATTTTGTTGTATCACTTTAATAGAAAGACTATTACAAATTCACGATAAAGACAGAGCGAATAAATGCCTTTGTTTGATGTGATGGCTTTGATTAAAGCTGACTTAATTTTGTGTCTGTTGAAGTGTAATAAATCAACATAACTTAGTTGAACAGATGCACAGTAAAAAAGCAGTAAGAAATAGAGCTGAATTAAAGAAGAACTGGAATTAGAAGTCAAATCCATTGATTTATTCATAGATGGATTCAGTTTGCAGACAGCTGTAACATATAAAGAAAATATATCATTTGTCTTCTGAAGATTCTTTCATAAAAATTAAATTGAAAACACTGCAGAATGCCTGCCTCAAGAGAAACACATCCTACGTGCATAAAGGGCACATAATATTGTTTGAAATGTAGTAAAAACTTTTCTATATGTGACATAAAATGTGTATAAAAGGAAAACTACCTTTAGCTTATAAGGTTAAAACAGACTGAAGCAATGAGGTAATTCATTAAAAATTTACAACGAATGTCGAATGACTTAATGTCTTGCTGTCACTGTTGATTACATAATAGAGATATTTTGAATGGCATCCACCCCAACAAAGTGCTGCCTTCACTGCTGCACCTTTTATCTTAACACACTGAACATACAGGGTGCTTATGAGAAATAAAGCTGTAAATACTTTGCTTGACTCTATTCACTGTTTCCTCCATGTAATATTCAATAGAAAACGTTGCATAAAACCAGGGGAAAGGGATCCTGTGTATATCAAAATACTGGGAAGTCAATGAAGATAAGGATACGAAAGATATACTGTATCAACCAGCTTTAATAAAATGGCATGAACAAAGGATGAGAGAGCACATGGAGAGAGAAAAGCAGAGGACTGATTGAGAGCCTCTGGAGGCTTTTGAATGAGTGGAGAGAGGGCTGATGAAAAGACAGCAAGGGTAGCAGTCTTGGTCTGATGCCAGTGTATTCCTAAAGTTCAAGGCTCAAGTCTTCCCACTCCTTCATCCTGCTCTCCATCAGCTCATTTGTTGCCCTGACAACGCTCTCACTTGTTGAACTGCACTCTCAGTGGAGTGGAAGCATGGGCAGGTGTGTGCATGTGTGTGTGTTTGTGTGCATTTCTTTAGCTGTTTTGTGTTGAGAAATTTGTCCTGCAAGAGAAATGTGGATTTTCTTAAAGCCTGTTGACATTTTCAGCAGCAGGTCTTCTTGTTGAACCCAAAGGAATAGTTCCACATTTTTGGGTAGCTGTTTCCCTGGTTCCACATTTTTGTTAAGCTACGGTAACAATTATTACCTCCTGGTAATATAGTTGCACAGTGGGAAGGTGGCTGATTCTGGGAGTTTTCTACTTGAGAAAACATTGTCATTCAGTCATAGGGAAAAGGTCTCAACCAGACTGTATATCCAAGATGGAAGTAGCCACAATGACATCACCCAGCTGGTTTACGGTTTTGAAGCATTTAGGCCATCTTGCTTGTTTGCTTGTTTTTTAAACCTGGGATGACCACTATCAGGGCAAGAGGGCACCAACATATAATTTGCTGATTTTATCCTAAAATCTAAAAATTTCATTCAAAAAAATATTTGACTCACAACCACTGCTTGCTTAAGCTTAACATCTCACTTATTGTTCATTTAAAGTTTTTTGTTACATTAAAAATTTCACTTAAATTTGTAAATTATGCTTGAATTTGTAAGTTATGATCAGCAGTTTCTTGTGGCACGGAACAGAGGCATAAAAGTCTGGGAAAGGGAAAACAATGAGGTATCAGCATGTTTAATGTAGCGTCAGCAAGCCTCTTAAGCATCTGCTAAGTCTGCCCATTTCAGTTTAATACGATGTGTTCTGAGATGAAAAGATCTTATAAACTCATTATGTAGTCACATATTGTCCTCTAGATTGAGTCTGTGTGGTGGTCTTATTGTGCAGTCTTTCTCTTTGTGGCACTGGCACAGTCTTAAGGTGTGTGTGTTAGCTTTGTGTGTCATTGTGTGTGTGTGTGTAAGCATCCTGGTCTCTTTGTGCACCAGTCTGGCTGTTGGCAGTGCTGTTTGATTCTTGGCAGGTGGATCACAGCTTCTTGCAGCCCAGCTGAAGCAGTGGATACCATCCAGTGAGAAAGCAGTAGAGAGACATAAAAAGACAGCGAGGAAGACAGAGAGAGACAGACACCCCAGAGGGAGGAAGCAGGAGTGTGAAGGGAAAATAGACAGACACAGAAGGAGATGAAGAGACAAAGAAATTGAAAAATGTTTTGCACGTTCTCTTCATTGTTCTACAAGCAGTTGCAGTTTCAGTGTTTAAGTGCTTTGTGCAGGAATTTCTAATTCACACCCTCCACCCCCCCCAACCTCCTCCTCATCTTTCACTCTCAGAATGTAAACCTCACAGTCTGGTGTTGAAAATCAATAAGACAGCTTGTCTCTCTGTAACAAAACAACTCTCACAGTAATCGGGTCACATGTGCATGACTATGGATCTGTGCACTTGTGTCCTGTGACAAAGGCCTGGGAGTATTAAAGCAATGTTTGGGTGTCCATGAGCGAAATTGTTCGGTCCATGGAAGGTGTATTGTTAGCCAGAGAGGCTGGGAAAAGCCATCTTAATAGATGTCTTTTAGCTTTCATGTGGTCTCACCACATTGGGAAGATGCTCAGCTGTCATGTTTAGCTGCTCACAACCTGGAGATCTCTGCATGTGTGTGTGTGTGTGTGTGTGTGTGTGTGTGTGTGTGTGTGTGTGAGAGAGAGAGAGAGAGAGAGAGAGAGAGACTGATCATTAGATCGAATATGAGCCTGGTCTGAGTGACTGAGTGATGAGCTTGGGGTTTTTTTTCCGGGCCAAGGCAGGTCTTGCCCAGGCTTAGATTTCACACTCACACACAATTCCATCAATTTCCCTTGAGAAGGACAAGGAAAAAGTGAGATGGGATGAAAGTGTTTAGACATGTTAGATAGATTGAGGTGTGGCATCAGGTTTGTTTGTGGAAGAATGGAATGTATTTACATAATTTCTCTGCTTCGTCTTTGTCTTTGTCTTTGATACACAGACATGTACAGATACACACCCATTCATGCAGTATAGTCTATACATACTGGCTGTGTCAGCAGTCAGGAAACTATAGCTAATACATTATTGATGAGTCCAGTCATTGATTACAAGTGATAAGTGGTATTGACAGGAGGTGTTAGGAGAAGAGAAAAAGTGTTGATTTGTAGGTTTATGTGGTTGTGTTTTCCCAGTGGGCTGCAAACTAGCTTTAAAGTAGGCCTATGTATTGACCTTAGTAACACTTTAGCTGACTAGACAGCACTAAGACATATTTTCTTGTAATGAGAAGAAACACAGTGACTGCAACGAACAAACAAAAGACATCATTTCTCACCTAACTCCGAGGTATAATCATTTTTGGTTTTTAATTCAGCTTTAAAGAAGTCTCCCTGAAACTTCTACCTGACTTGAATATATTAGCCAAAATCTTTCTGTGTACACATATAAGGTGTTAACTGGTGAGTTTTAGAGGCTAGCTTCTGGGTCTAAAAAGTGAAGCCAGAAGTGCCTTAAACCTGCATTCCAGGGGGCGATAGAAACAGCCCTCAGACTAGAACTCAATAAACACTTACCGGATGAGTTTAGTCACGAATTTTGGATCACATTGTATAAAATTTTAAGTCCATTTTGTAAGTTTTGCTTATTCTACATTTCAGAAACTCACTGGCTAATGATTTGTGATTGACAAATCATTGTCAGTGAGCGTACAGCTTTACAGTCTGCTCCACCCCTCTCACGTCCAGTTTCAAAGCACAAAGAGGGCAATGGTGATCTTCGCTAGCAAGCAAACTGCTAGCATCTGTGCAGACAAACAGCAGGCTGTTACTAACCCAAGCATATTCCACAAAATATGATCAACAGTTCTTATTTAGATAGTTTCTTTGGTAGAAAGCAGTTGCAAAGGAAAATTAATAGACTGGAACCTGTGTTTTATCCAGATAAACTTTTATTTCTAGATAGACACGGTGATTGTGAATTTTAGCTGAGTTAATTTAAAGTTTTAATCACCGGATCTTCCATTCATCTTCGCTGTGTTGTGGAGATGAATGGTCTTTTTTTGTAATTCAGGTGAATTGACCCTTTAAAACTGTCAAAGCTGTGCTCAGTTATACTCTCTGTGAAATACATGAAACGGTACTAAAAGAAGTGAATCACAGAGAATATCACATAATTCATAATTGCCTGTATTTGAAACAGGCAATTTTGCTAAATTCCTTGTTGATAGGAAGCTTTTATCTTCGCACAGAGATATGAGCGTGTGGGGAAAAATAATGTGTGCGTGCGTGTGTGTATGTGTGCCTCTTTGTTGGGTTCTGAAATCATATATTATTATACTATTATGTCCCATTTCTGTGTGCCACTCAAAAGCCCATGAACTGAGCAAAGCAGTCTAAATGGTCTTTAGTTCCTCTAAATACACCATGGGCTGGAGGCTTCGTCTGACCTTTTGTTGCGCAGCACCTCTCCTCCAGTGTTTCTGCCTCATCCCTCTCATTTAATCTATCCCTCTCTCACCTCGGCTCCGCTGTGCAGCACCTCTCTCTGCTTCATTATACCATGTGCACTATTTTCTTTGTGGCTGTTTTCTCACTCACATACTGCTTTGTGCAAGTGTACGCAGACATGCGCAGATATGCGTGCCATTGCACGCGCACGGTGCACATATATATATACACACACGTTAATACAGCGTGACGTGCCTCCCTGCTGTCACAGTGTGCTGAGCTGAGGGGAGTGGCTGGGTTTCAGTTAGAGGTGATGAACAGCTTGAGTGCGAGAAGAAGAGAAGAGAGGAAAAGAGGAGGTTGGACCAATTTTACAGTCCCTTTGTTATACCTACTAGCAGTATGGATACACTGAGGGTCTTGTAAACAGACACTTTCAACCCTTTTCAATTGAGTGATTAGCCTCATTTGCATTCAGGAGAGCAAACTTTATAGTGGCGGTAAATAGTTTTTCCAGGTCACTGCTGCTACCTTATAAAAATTGGAGTGAATATGAAAGTGTGCTGCTTTAAAGTGATGCTGCTTGTTTAAATTGTGTCAGATCAGCGACTCACATGTCTGATCTTGGATCTGCGGATTGAAAGCATAGACTCAAATATTTCCACAGAGGAAGGATAACCTGCGAAGGACACACAATATGTGACTGAGAGAGAGAGAGAGAGAGAGAGAGAGAGAGAGAGAGAGAGAGAAGAAAGAGAAAAGCAGAAGTCTCTGCAGATGGATACTGATTAAATATTGATAGTCAGCAGTGTTGAAGGCTTGATTAGGACCTGAGTGAGCCAAGCCTGAACAATGCCACACATCTACATGTGCACTAACAAGTGACACCACACACACACACACACAGGTGGAGAACCTTGCTGTGCAATCTAAACAGGTTTTCATTATGCCTCCCATAGGTCAACCTGCCACAGCTTCTTCTCACTTTTCATTCTCACCTTCCTGCATCCTCCCTTCACTTCCTCTTGTTATGCACGGACCACACACTGGAAACAACACATTAAATTCAGAGTAAACCATACATTCGTTCTACTGTTGCACAAATCTTCAATTCACAATAGATTTCAACATCAACTAATGCATTTAAAATAAAGAATCAGAATGCCAACAGATTATTATTGAACCATTCCTGCACCAAACAGTAGTATAATCTACTTCTAGCCAATGATTGAAGGTTAAGCCTTTAAGAATATTTTACAGCCTTCCCATTGTGAGAGGTTTATACTCACAAGAGAGGTTTTCAGTGAAATATCACTCCAATGTCTAAAGTCAAATTTAACTGTAAAATACAGTCTCTTCTGCATCTTGATGCTGTTTCACTGACTGACTTTGTGTGCCCTTGAACTGGAACAGCTGCAGCACAACCACAGTAATCTCGGAGTTAAAATTATAGGTTCACCAGTGCTTGTGATTCCATTGCTGGTGTACTCCAACACAACAAAAGATACCCTTGTGGAAAACATGAAAAACATTTTGAAAGTTTCTATGTGGAAAGCTTACAATACAGCATAATGTTATGTTATGTTGTAGTATCCAAGAGAGGAAGATGCCACACTACATCTGGAAAACATTACTCTTTCTTTGAGGAAGTAGGGATTGAGAAGTTCCACAAAAATGTCCTGTATGTGTCTGTTAACATGTTTCTTTTTTTCTCTTTTCTGTGTTGTTGCAGTTACATTGCTGGACTCCATGTCAGCCTTGGCCGACCTGGGCTGGGAGGCGTATCCTAATGAGGGGGTGAGTACCTGTAGTACAACACACACACATATATAAGCACTCCCTTTTATTTTGGATCTGGCACAAAAAGTAAAAATCTGATCACAACTTAGCAGGTTATGTTGACTTGCATTATTTCAGGGGAAGAGGCAAGGACTCAAAGTTAGCAGTGGCACTGGAGTGTGTGTTTTAGAGAGCACTGGGTTCATGAGCACTCCTTGCTAAATCGGGAGTCTGCAGGGGGAATTTACAAATTATTTCTGCTGTGCTGAAAACGCTGTGGCACTGGAGTCTGAATTTATTACGGGCTGCGATTTTTGGGATGAAGTGAAGCGACATGATAGCGGAGTAAATATTCTTACATATAAGGAGATGGTGTATACATGTAGCCGTTATTTGCATTGTGTACACGTGTCTATGGGGTGGGTGTGTTGCATAACTAGACTTTTGAAGTTATGGGGAGCAACGGAGTTTGGAGTGCAGCTATCATGAATCAGAGTAGTAAGGAGAGGAAGAGCATATAGAGGAAGAATGAGGAAGTGCATTCAATAGAGCCGGTTCTGTATGTCACTGTAGTGCAGGAGCTGTTGAATGGCACTGAATTAATTCTATTTCCTCTTGAGTCACACTTCTCTCTCTCTCTCCCCCCTCTCCACCATTCAGCATCAGTGTGTTAAATTGCAGGATGCCACACGCGGTTTCATGGTTGTGTGAAGCGGAGAGGCAGCTGATGTGAGCAGTGCTAAGCAAGGTTGTTTTCTCAAGCAATCAAGGGTATCGAGTTCACTTAATTGAAATGGTCTTATTGCGTGGTCATATTGTAGATGTTTGTGGATGTTTTTATTTTCTCTGTGGTCCCTGCAGAAGGGCAGAATGTGTTCCATCTGTGCCTAAACTAAGCAGGTCAATCTAATTTAAGCTGCTTTTATTGAATATATAGTTCAGGTTGGGGTGAACACGTGTTGTTAGTTTACCCTCAAAGAAATGTGTTGGCTGGGAAGTAAAGTTTATTCCATCCTGAATATCTTTTTTCATTGACTGTCAGAACAGTGGAAACCGGACTCCACACAATACCTCTGTGAAATAAATACTATAAATATATTCTCCTTTTATCCACCTTTGTGGATGAGACTTTGTAAAAATAAAAGTGTTTAGAGTCTCTTCACTTTTTATCAGCTTCTTTTATCAGATCATGGAAATTAGTTTGTAAAATCTTTGCTTTCATTGCTGTTCTCATTCGGTCCTTTGGTACATGAAGCCGACGTTATCTCCCTCCTAGATCACTCTTTTTCATCTGGCAATTTAGGAAAATACATAGGTTTCTACAGTGAGCCATGACGTTGCCACAAAATAAAAATCTATTCTTTATTGACTTTAGAGGGAAATCAGGTACAGAGCAAGTAAAAGAAAGTGCATCTGAAAGTGTCACAAATGAATCCTCGGAGATGAACTGAAAGGAATAAAAGGAGAGACCGCGAGGCGTACCCACTATGAATCACCTTAAATTCAACAGTTTAACTGTGATATCTTGTCATAAGTAATAATATTAATGTTATTTGAAGCTTCTGTCTCATATCAGAGTTTTTGAGACTCTATTACCTGGTTTTCCTTAAGCTTCCATCCCAGTTTGTACTTTTCCACTTCAAACATAGGGACTGTACCAAGCAAATGACCTTGAATCATGTATGAATCATATTTACTGTTATGGTGTTGTTTTTTTTTTTTTTTGAAGCTGTTAAGTGTTAAATCAGTTTTGGGGTTTTAAATTTGTATGGTTGCTAAAGGCCTGAACAACTTTTAGCATAGGCTATCGGCCGGATTGCTACTTTAAACCTTTTAGCCCAAACTTTTGCAATTGCTGCATCTTTACTTTTCTATTCATTGTGATGGTCCTTGCAGTAAAAAAAAAAAAAAAAAAGCTTTTACCTTGCCACCTATCCTGAGGAAAACCACCACGTCAGCATTGCTTAAATCTTCACAGTAGCTCCTGGCTCAGTTTGGCCATCCTCTTGAATCAAAAAACAGCAATGAAAGTTTATTCTTACAAGATGCAGTGAAGCTAAAAATTTCTTGCCAGAAGATGTTACTTCTTGCCATTTCTGGACAGATAATACTTTCTGAATAAGGCTGTAAAAGTCTTGTAAATGTATCTCTATTCATAAAGCTGTAAAAATTTCGAGTCAGATTTCACCCGGTGGCATTCATCGTAACAAGCAGCATAGAGACTAACAAGGGCTGCCAATCCTGTTGGCAAAAGTGCTGTTTGTTTATTATGATTATACATATGCCTAAAAATTAATGTGGTAAAGATTTATTAATGCTTCATGGAACATATGTAGAAGAGAAGAAATAGAGAGTGAGAAGAGTGTGAGAGGAGAGGTGCCAGGGTGGTGAGAATGTCTTGTGTTTCATATCAGGGGATTATCTAGTTGACCTTTGAACTTTAAACCTGAGGATTATTCTCAGTGAGAGGCAATTCCCACCAATATCAGACCACTGTCTACCTGAATTAGTCCAAAATGGCACTTGACCCTCACAGGTCACACTTAATCCAAGCCGTGCAGGGCCGGATGTGGCTGAGACTGAGTGGAGCGACCCATTTCTGTCACCGTACGGCAGTGTTCCTTGTGAGGGACACAAAACAGACATGTCTTAATGATATTTGAAAACGGGAGGCCCAGCTGCCTCTCGTCTTCCCCAGAGGCTCCTCAGCCCTCACTGCACCCCTGCCATCTTTTCTCAACTTTTTTTTCCCCACTCCCCTGTCATTTTCTTGTCCCCCCTCACTAAGCCAGAGCTTGTTCCAGAGTTTAGAGGCCAATTATGTCTTGGTGTACCCATCAGATGATTGCAGAGGGAGGGATATTATGTTAAGCTGGTGAATGGTTGAACCTAAACCCTGAGCCAACGTCTCTGCTTCACTTCAAAGCAATCAAGCGAGCTCTGTGCTGATTGGCCGAGGTGATTAAGGGTTCAGGGAGGAGGGTTTCAGTTTGAGCCAACACAGCCCTGGCAATAGTTATAACTTTGTGCAAGTGTGTGTGTGTTTGTGCACTTGTGCATTGAGTAAGAAAGCTGAAACTCTTGAGCCAACCCAACATTTCCCCAGTTGTACTTTTAGGAGATTTTCTCTCAATTGGGTGATGTATAATTAGCAAATTAGCAAAAACAGGTTGTTTTCAACTTCTTAAACACACCTGCGTCTTACACCCGGCAAAAGTGTCAACGAACAGACTTTGCAAGTAAGGAAATAAGTTGCTCACCAGGAAGTGGCAGTAATCCAGCCACTCCAAACTCTGCCTACAAAGAAATAAACAAAGACATTATAAAGCCATTTTTATCCCTCAATGACTATTCCCATAAATGCTTTAATCACCCCTCCCTGGGGACTCAGCTTTGTGTGTTTGTGTGGGTGGGTGTGTGTGACCGTCCTGTGATGTCCGACTGGTCTCGGCTCTGCACAGATGGGTCTATTTAGCTGGCAGGCGCGCCTGTTATTTACCAACATTCATTCCTCTCTCTCCGTCTCTCTTTATTTTTTCTCCCTTAGTCTTGTGTTTTGTTCTTTTAATTGAATCGAGTGGAGCTGATCACAATGACTCTCAGTCACCGCGTTCGTAAATTGTCGAGCAAGACCCTAGTGAAGCATCCTTTATACTGAGTGTAATCTTCAAACTCTAAACTGGCTGTCAGGGACATTTGTGTCAGCTAACAGCAGCAGCTTAAACAATCCTCTGCCTCTTCTTCTTCTCTTGTTTTTTTTTCTACTTCTTTTTCTCTGTCTCTGCTGAAGTACTGTTGGGTCAGGATCAAGAAAGAGCTGGTTTTGTTCAGTCTCCAATTCATACACAGTAGATGTTTCAGAAGACGCTGTGGAGATTAAAAGCATCTGAGTGCACAAGAGAGCTGGCAAGTGTGCGCAAATGTGTGTGAGAATGTGTGTTTTTATGTGGGTCTGTTTTAGTGCTCAGGACTTAGAGGTGAAATGCGTCAGGCTTTTGCCGGGTTGTTGGGCTGTCACATCAGATCAATCTCAAGAATTCAACCTTAGCTTGGACTTCGCTTGTCTGAAAGTTTCTCTTTGCATTTTTGCTGCTTTCTTTGCTCTTTACTGACCCGTCTTTTCTTTATTTCTTTGGATTTTGGGACATATTAGAGATGATTGGTATTTACTTTGGTGGGTCGTGGTCTAAGTCTGTGAATGCTTCAGTTCACACAGGTGTGTGTATTTTTTTTGTACTATGTGGTAACATGGTTCAGCAACGATAACATGTAAGTAAGATGTGCTCATCACTCTGGAGCTTAAAGGCTTCAGTCTTAAGATGATGACAGGAGCTCAGAACAAAGATGGTGGTCTCTTCAACCCTAGCCACAAACTAGGGCCTATCCACTTTGTATATGTGGGTTTTGGTATGTGTGTGTGTGTCAAAGAAAATTGAGTTAGCTCCCCCTTGAATGGATCAGATATCTTGAGACACAGAAACCACAGTGGCTTATTTTCCTTTTCTTTAAGGAATAAAAATGGTTCTTTTTCTTTGTGTGTAAGTGTGTTAGTGGTATATGCATGTGGGTGCTTGTCTATGTGTGTGTAGATAGAAATGTTTTCCTGCTCATGCGAGAAGTGTTCTCAATTACAGCCTTAGTCAGAAGTGGAAACAGATGGTAGTAGATGACGGGAGACAAAGTAGCTCTGTCCTACCTACTCCTTCTCGCTCTCCTTCTCCGTCTTTCTCTCTGTCTCTCTCCCTCTCTGCATCTCATGCACACACTTCTTCCTCTTAAGCGTTAAATCGTCCGTTCACTTCAGAAAAACATACTCACTTCACGAACACGTGCAGCGTAGACAAAGACAGTCCTTCAGTCATCTTGACACAGATCATCACTCATATTCACCCAGACATGAAAACAGAACATGCAGGCCAGCGTTGCTTTGCACTAAACCACAGTTCACTGAACTTAGACCCAGTTTTTCTGTAACCAGTCTTTAAACTGAGATCCTCTTTGTCCGTGCACTGACGATAAAAGAGAGTGTTGCTGTTGTCAGCCTGGCCCTGTGCTGTTGAACGTCACACTGACTCAGTTTCACGTTCACTTGGTCTTTGAATTGAAATTTATGTTTTAGTTAAAGAGATTTCCCCTTCTACGCAAATGTTTCTCAGCAGCCCTCATCCCTTCTCTTTTCCTTTCTCTTTCCCCTCATCACTCATCCATTTACTCTCCCTTCCACTCCCTCTTCATCTCACAATCTCACTCTCATTCCTTTCTTTTTTGCGTCCCACTCTTTTCTTTCTTCCCTCCTTCCTATTTTGTTTTGATTTTCTATTTAACATTTTCTGCTCCTCTCACCATCTTTCTTGCTGCTTTATGTTATCTTTTTTCCTTTAACCTATTTCATTTGCCCCCCCCCCCACCCCCGACCTAAAATATGACATTAGATTAATGCCCAAGATCCCAGATGTGCCTCAAAAACGAAGCTAGTAAATAAAAATATCATAATAAATTGTCTCTGTCCACCTCCTGTCTCTCATCCTCAGTGGGAAGAGATCAGTGTCATGGATGAGAGGAATACCCCGATGAGGACCTACCAGGTGTGTAACGTCATGGAAGCCAACCAAAACAACTGGCTGAGAACACGCCACATCAGCCGGGAAGGAGCGCAACGCGTCTACATCGAGATAAAGTTCACCCTAAGAGACTGTAACAGTCTGCCCGGGGTCCCTGGTACCTGCAAAGAGGTCTGCATCACGCAAGCATAATACATAAGCAAGCTTTTTAAACACATGAGCAGCATGTGGCTTTTTGGTTAGATAACAAATCCATGCAACTGGTGTGTGTGTGTGTGTTTGTGTTTAATGCCTCCTGTTGCATTTATGCTGCTTGTTTGCTCACCCGTCCTGAGCAAAACATTGAATTTTGATTGGCTCCATGGCTTCTGTTGTGCAGCTGTCTGCTCTCTGAAGTATTTGTGGAGTGAAGCAATAAAAAAAACAAAAACAAAACACATTTCTTTTGTTTTTTAGATCAATAGCGCAAGAATAAGTAACCACTGTGCTCTGCAGTGTAACTTCGCAGATACTTCTTAATTGGAACACTAAGTAGATCATTTACAAACTGAAACAAATTCATCCCAATAAATTTATTGTTGTGCTGTGAATTGCATGAATGCAGGTACACTGGAAAATGAACATTAAAGAAATGAAATATTTAAGGCCCAGCAGAGTAGCTCACCTTTCTGTCTTTCTGCTGTTCTTACATACTGATTGTTAACATATATGTTATCATCAAGTCTTATAAAAGGGGATAATATCATTATTTTTGAACTTTATACTGCAAAATACAGCAGAGCAGCAAAAGGCCATTTTATTTATCTCTTTCATTATTGTATTTTATTTTTCTATTCAGTACACTCCACTCAACATAAACACAGAAACACACAAAAATAGCTGCAGAATCAGACAAAGGATGCTCTACAGGCTTTTTTTTAAACATCTGATTCATATTATTTTTCCTCCATTCTCTTATAACACTGCTTTCTGTATACATTTCTATTTGTCTGTCCCTTACATTTCGCTCTTATTACATCTCCAGAATAAATAATGGGCTTAATGTGACAGTTTAGAGCTGCGCCTTCATGAAACTGCAGACAACGCTGCTGACTTTCAATCCAGACAGATGCACTGAAATATGAAAACAAGCAGCTGAAGAGCTACAGAACAGCAGAAGCCTTGTTAAAATTTCACATTGGATGGACCCGCTCACATTTTTTATCTGTCTTGGTTAACTGTGCGTCATTCTGTTTTGTATGATAAGTTAGATTTCTACAGCCTCAAAACTGATGGATGCTGTTTGTTTCGCAGACATTCAACATGTACTACTATGAGTCCAACAATGCAAACCTGTGGTTTATCAAGGAAAGTCAGTATATCAAGATTGATACTATTGCTGCAGATGAGAGCTTTACACAGGTATGGATACGCACACAAACAGACAAGCACACAAGGGACCTGCAAATACTGTATTTTTTTTTTTTTAGCTTGGGTTTCGTTGTAGGTTATATTTAAACTTTGTTATCTTATTCCATTGTCAAGATTTTGAGGACATATTTATTTTTATCTTCAAGTTGCAGTTGCTCTCAGTTGGCTAAATTTTGCATGCTCCCATTCACTGAACTTACACATATCAAATATCCATTATCCACAGGTGGACGTTGGCGACCGGGTCATGAAGCTAAACACAGAGGTGCGGGACATCAGTAACTTGAGTAAAAAGGGTTTCTACCTGGCCTTCCAGGACCTGGGCGCCTGCATCGCTCTGGTCTCAGTGAGGGTCTTCTACAAGAAATGTCCGCTCACTGTGCTAAACTTAGCCCAGTTTCCCGACACAATAACGGGTGGAGACACAGCGTTGGTGGAGGTCCATGGTGTTTGTGTGAACGCCTCTGAGGAGTTTGAGCCTCCCAAGATGTACTGCAGTGCAGACGGAGGCTGGCTGGTTCCCATTGGGAGGTGTGTGTGCAAACCGGGCTTCGAGGAGAGCAAGGACATGTGCCAACGTGAGTGGGGTTGGGTCCCAAGGCAGGGTTGTGTGGCACAGAATTTAAGTGTGCGAATGTGTGTGCATTTGTGTGGGAGAGAAGACAGAGAATGGCAAATGAGGAAAAAGTGTGGTGCTCACATGTTTTGATGCTTATACATGATATTTAAGCAAATGTATTACTGCACAATTGATGTCCTAATTAATGTTCTACAGAGAATGAAGAGTAAATACTGTATATAAATATATAAATACGTGCGTGTGCTTCTGCGCATGCCCCTGCATCTGCTTCTGCATGCAGAAGCATTGTAGTGAATTTTGAAGTGAAACTGAGGATAGAATGACAATGACTTTGTGTATTTAGATTATGGACGCACTTTGTGTGAATGTGTGTGTGTGCATGGATGTCATCCCTTCCTAACACAGCAAAAACAGCTTTTGGAGAGGGCAGGGTAGAAGTTGCTTTGAGGCATCTCCTCTTTTTATTTTTGCGTGTGTGCGTGTGTGTGTTCGTGTGTGCGTGTCTGTGTGTGTGTTTGACAGAGCTGAACATCTCATTTTCCTTTCTCAAGTAGAGGAGAGCAAGATGAGTGTGTGTGAAAAAGTACTTATTGATGTGTGTTGTGTTGCAGGAGGAGAGGAAAAGGTATGCCTTAGGAAGCAGATTATTGAGTTGTAAAACTCCCCAGATGGTGTGTGCAGTATGTGTGTACATACTGTGCATGCATGCGTTTGAGTGAGCAAGCTGTATTAGGCTCATGCTGTCACCTGTCCCCACGGGCTCACTTCCTTGCTGAAAAGAAAATGGAATCGTAGATATTCATCACTGCAGACTTGAAATCGGTGCGCATAATGCAATTTCAGTTGTTTGGGAGAAGCAGCAGCCAAGATGCCCAGAAAACTTGGCAGTTGGGCCTTAGAGACAAGTGAATAAGAACAAGCTGTACTCTGCAGTTTGCAGACTGGTAATGTGCACAGATTGTGGCAGAACTCTAGCTGCATCTCAATCATGAAACACAGACTGCTGAGCTACATGTCTGTCTTGTAAATGTACAAGCTGTAGTTGTCTAACAGGTGAGCTGACAGCTTTTCAAATGATTACACTACGCAAGTCTTTGTCACAGTATCAAAACTATTTAAAGTCTAGTCTGACACAGCAGAGTGCTTGACCTCAGTGATCTCCACGAGCTTCTTGACTCTTATCACTCCAGAGAGAATAAATACAGTAATAAAGGATCATTTGACAAGCTAGTGTGAGCTCAGCAACAGTCTGCTTTTGTGTATCCATGTGTGTGCTGCAATTGTGTGCAAAGGTAATGACAGAGTCTTGTCTAACAGTCTGAGGTCACAAGTCAGGAAATGTATACGTCCCTTGTCTAATAGGTTATGGCCATAACAGATGCAGATAAAACAGGTGTGTTCAGCACAGGAAGGAAAGCCAGGTTTCTGATTCATTTCATGTGTAGCCATATTTTCTGTGCAGCAATTATTCTGGAAACAATCACAAAAAAACATTTTCAATAGATTTTAATTCCTTTGTGGTGAATTGGAACTTCTCTGCCGCAGGGATGTCTGCACCACCTACTCGGTATTAGGAAAAACATTTTTTTGTGGGATCTTGGGAAGGATTTGCATAGCAATGAAATTTCCTCCTCATACAGCAGGAGAATTTGCTGTCCCACGAGTGTCAGCCAAACATATCAGCCAAACATAATAACGCCAAATTCACTCCCTGGAAACCAGCTTTGTTTTGTTTAAAATAACTTTGTGCCTGTGCTGTTTTGCCTGAGCATGTTTCTATTTTGATCTCCGCACCTTGTCAAAATTCACTTACCCAGCTAATGTAACTGCATCCATAATCAGCCTCATTTTAACGGGCAGATTCATGAAAGACACGAGAGGACACAAAAAAAGAACATCAACTTGTACGTTGCACTTTAATGTGTTCCTGAGAGAACAACAGCCAGGCTTTTAAAGAGTCCTCTCAGTGCTCTGCATCAGCTCCAAACAAAAGGTTCCTGGCCTGTAACAGTCTGGAGGTCTGGAGGTCTTCCATAGGGAAAACACACTCTGCTAATGCATTTAAATCATCGTCTCTCGTTTGCTGTCACACAAAGAGATGAAGGGGTGAGGTGGGGGAGAGCTGCTGAAGGGCATTTTGTAATTGTCATTATAGTTCAGGTGAGCAAGCCATTTAATGGCATCTTGAATTCTCTTCTTCTTCTTGTTCCTTTTGTGTGTGCTTGTTTTCTTTTCTACCATTTAGCAGCTTTGACGTTCACTGTTATCTTCCTATGTTCTGTGTGAATCTTTTCCTTGTCTTTGGCTTCTCGAGCCTCTGCTTTTTTTTTTCTCTGTCATTCTCATTCTTTTCCCCTGCCTTCCTTTCTCTCTGTTTTTCCATCTTTCTTTCTCGCGGTCTGAAGCGCTAATGGAATCATTACTAGCCCCTCTGTGTTAGACAAACACCAGGCACCACCAATTACAGCTTTTTTTTCACAAGCTCTGGCTCTTTCCCCTCCCCTTGTCTATTTTCTAACCTTTCTGTGGTGTCTCCATCTATTATGGGACTGTTCGGCACCTCTCGTTTTCAACAAGCCACCCATTTTGGTCCTCACCCGTCTCCTCTGGTATTGTCTTCTTTTTTTCACCTCACCATTTTTCTTTCTGTCTCCCTTCTCCTCCTAGCACCCCCTATCTCCTCTGTCTGCACTTGTTAAACATTTATAGATCATGGGTTCATCTTTCTCTTCTTCCCTTTTCCAACCCAATGCTTCACATTCCCTTCAGGGAATGTGAAACAAAGTGTGTTTAAATGTATGTTTGTGTGCATTTTGGTGTTGTTAATGGAGGGCGCTGGATTAGATTAAATCTGGTGGATTGTTTTATGACAAAATGGGAAACATTTCTTCCAGAATAAACAGTGCACATATCAACAGACTGTAAAATGAGATACAATAGGATTCATGGGAGATCCTATTTATTTATCTTAATTTTGAATAACATAAGCACAAATAAACCACAAGGTTGAGATGTAAACAGTCTTCTGTCATCTTGATATAGTTTTACTAAGGTATCATAATTAATGTGACAGTGATGATATATGACTCCATGTTCTTCTTATTGCCTGGAAATCTCATTAAAGGCCCAAAACAAATTACCCATAATGCTTTTTGGCTTTGCTAACCTGCCTGTGGCACTCACTCCTATCCAATCCCATTAAACACAATCATTAAAATCAGGGACAAAGATTTACATACTTTGCTTTACAGGTTCAATCATTTCTTGTGAGATTTCCTGGAAGTAAACTGTGTCATTTGGTACCTTATTTTAGGAAAAAACAGATAACTGTGTTACATAACACTAGACATTTTACATGGCAAAAAACGATATATCTAGTTGTATCAGTAGTTGTATCAGTAGTTTAAAGGACTTTCCTTTACAAGAACTGCCTGGAAATTTGTATGTACAGACTACGTGATGACAGCCGTTAAGAGGAATGAAAGTTAGCAAACGTGATTAAAGAATACCAACTGAAATCATTGTCATTCTCAAAG
>VUQI01048573.1:18388-35127 GCA_015106735.1 Paratilapia polleni | reverse complement strand
AAAGAAGTTTTTTTTGTGTGTGGTTTTTTTTTTTTTTGTCTTTTTGTTTTTTACATACGAGTTTGCATAGTTTAAAAAGTTAACCAACATTACACAAACAGGAGGCCATTTGTTGGGGACACATTAACAGCAGATTAAGACGTTTGGTTCACTGTCTGACGAATATTTGGTGCAGCCCTATATTCATGAAACTTGGTGGAGAGATAAATCACAGGCAAAGAAGGAACCCACTAAAATTTGGTGCATATCTAGATCACCTTCATTAAAACTTTGATTCAGGTCATTGGCCTTGGCAATGGATGCACCCCCCCTAATGCCATTAGCTGTGTTCTCAGCCATGCACTAAAGACAGTGTTGCTGCAATGGCCTTTAACTCCTTTGCTCAGTCTCAAAAAATCATACTCATCTGCTTTGTCACTACTGAAGTTGCATAATCGCCCTCTCTCTCTCTCACTCTCTTCCTCTCTGTAGCATTTGCACACCCTTGTCAGTTCAACTCCATCTCTCTTTACCCCATGCAGAAGCCTCTGTCTGTGTAGCACAAAGCCCTCCTCCTCTTTCCTTCTCCTGCTTGCTTTATTCTCTCTGTCTTTGTCTCTTGTGCATTCTAGTCCTGCTTGCCCTCTCTGTTTCTGTCTGCCACTGTTTCCTTCTACCCCCTCTATTTTCACCGCATACTCCCTTGTCCTCTCCTGTTGTCTCTGTCTTTCATAGCTGGTAGGGGATGTAGTGAGTACCCCTCTCAAACCTCTCCTGCTTTAAGCCCTGAGGGTACATGCTGAAGGGCAGGAGTGTGCATTGGTGTGTACGTATGTAGCTGTGTCACCTACGTGTGTGCTCGTGTGTTCTGTCCTTCTCTGTGGGTCTGACAGCGCCAATTACTGCCTCAGATGCTGAGAGATGGAGGAGACGGGTTGAAGAAGGGCAGACACCTGTCACCTCAAGACAAGTTTTCCTACCTTCCTCTTCTCTCTTTCTTTCTGAGCTGAAAATAATATGGGTCAGCATCACATGTCTGTCTGTCTGCCTGTCTAATAGTCTTCTTATTCATTTGTGTTTTTGATGCTGCCATGAAGCAAGAACATAGTTTACAAGAGGAACTTTTCAAAGTAACACCGTACTCCTCATACTGATTCCATTTAGCTCTCCTGCTGTTCCTTTCACTTCTCCAATTCGATTGAAACCAAAGTGCGAAATAATGAGGAACAAGACCAGTGTACATCTGATTTGGTGTGAATTGTCTGATCAGCTATGTGTTTGTTTGGAACACTGTGGCACAGTGGCAATCGGCAGCTACACAGAATATTTTAATAGTTTGCCTCATTAATAAAAGAATCAAAACTGTCTATGGCTTCTCTGTTTAACTTAACATGAAGGCTGGAAGTTAATAAAACCCCCTGCACCAGCCTCTCAAGCTCACAAAATAACATATTAATCTCATAATATACCACTGCGATAGTTTGGCGACCTGTCCAGGGTGTACCCTACCCTCTCACCCCATGACAGCTGGGATAGGCTCCAGCCCCCCATGAACCTGAAGTAGTTAACAAAATGGATAGATGGATGGAAGGATATTTCATAATATATGCATAAATGAGTAAAACCTGTCAAAATGTTAGATAGGTGGTTATACACCATGCTGCTTCATGTCTGGGCACATTTTAAAGTGAGGTAACCGAGAGTGGTATCATTGAGCCTGTAAGGAGGTCAAAATCTGTCCTCACCAACTGAATCCAGCTAACAAAAGATGCCACTTTGAAGTACTTGCAAAAAAGACAAATTACTTTTGCTCCAAAGATGAATTTGTTCTTTAAGGCATAGTGGTGTAGAAAAGCCGGTCAACAGCACTTCACGAACAGAAATAAAAGGCCTCCAGCTCAGCCAGTGATTCAGACCAATCAGATGTTTGCTGAAAGGGGCCAAAATTAATGAAAGATAATAAACCCCCCTACATCAGCCTCTCAAGCTCACTAAATAACATACCACTGCGATCGACTAGTGACCTGTCCAGAGTTTATCCTGCTCCTCACCCCATGACAGCTGGGATAGGCTCCAGCCCCCCATGAACCTGAAGTGGTAACAAAATGGATGGATGGAAGGATATTTCATAATATATGCATAAATGAGTAAAACATGTCAAAATGTTAGGTAGGTGGTTGTGTGTCATGCTGTTTCTTTTGTGGACACTTTTTAAAGTGAGGTAACCACGTTTGGTATCACTGAGCCTGTAAAGAGATCAAAACCAAAATCTGTCCTCACCGACTGAATCCGGCTAACGGAAGACGTCACTTTGAAGCACTTGCAAAAAAAGACAAATTACTGTTGCTCCAATGACGAATTTGTTCTTTAAGGCATAGTGATGTACAAAAGCCAGTCAACAGCACATCACAAACAGCTCCATGGAGATATGCCAAGACTGTGGACATGCACAAGTATGTGGAGAATGTGTAATATTCAAAAGCATATACACATATACACAATAGAATTTTACACTTAATATCTCATAAGAGGATTGCAGTCTCCGTTCATAATGAAAGGTCTTTACAGGGAACAGACATAGGGAAAGGCTAATCTTCACACCTGTGAAAGAGGCTGAGCTTTCACACACACACACACACACGTGTGCACACACACGTGTGCACACACACGTGTGTGTGTGTGTGTGTGTGTGAGCATGTGTGTATGCTGAAAGCTCAGTAGGGAACCTACCTTTTTTTTTTATTGCCTCTATCCTTAGCAGCAGAAATGTGGGTATGTGTGCATGTGTGAATATGTGTGTAGGTGTGTCTGTAATGTGGATAGTTGAAGCAGTGGGTAAAGGGAGCATTTTTATGTTGATCAGATACAGAGTTTCGAAGGTCAAGGGCTCCCTCCTGTAGTATGTTCTGTCTCACACATGTGCACGCACGCACGCACGCACACACACACACACACACACACACACACACACACACACACACACACACACACACATGCACGCACGCACACACACACACACACACACACTTCTCGCATCTCTCTGCTGTTCTCATAGTGGCAGCTCGGGGAGCTTGAGAGCACAAAGGTATGGGTAGGAAGGTAGTGGGCGGCTAACAGAAGGATTTAGACAGCTAGTCAAGAGATTTTTGTGTGCATACAGTATATGAAGTGTACGTGTGTACGCTACTGCAGGCACTGGGGCATCAAGCTATTGAAGTGTCAGGCAGCAGGGTGTTATTACTATCCAGATGTTCTTAAAGGATAAATGGATAAATGGGCCAAGTAAGGGCCAGTTATCTGTCCTTCTACCTGTCTGTGTGAGTGTGTGTCTTTCTGCTGCTCTGCCTGTCTAAGTTCCCTCTTCATTTATTTGGTTAATGACAACCACATTTTCCTTCATTACTCCTTTATTCTCCTTTATCTCCTCTCTCTCACATGTCCCTCCTTAAGTCCATCCCTTTTCCCTCTACCTCTTTCTCATCTCCTCTCTTTTGTGTTTAAATAAATGACACGAAATCACAAAGGCTTAGTCTCTCACAATATCCTCTATACACAAGTAGTCCCCATCTACATACCCACACAACACTGACCCAGATAATGTCTATTCATGCAAAGCTCTTCTTTTGCCGTGGCTGATCACTCACCACACATAAGATGAGTTGCCAAACGCCACCTTAGCACCAAGGTGGCGTTTGCGCCACTGAAGCAACAAAACCTGAGGACATAAATGTGGCTTTGAAGTGACAGGACATTGTGTGGCTGAGTCTGGTGCAGTGGGTTGAACTGTGTGAACAAACCCTAAGAGAAAAGAGAAAAAGCAGGCCAAGGACTGAGAAACTGTTAATGCATGTTTCAACTCCTCACGTCCTTATTTAGCACTATTCCCTACAGACAGAAGCAGTAAGAGAGAAGAGAGGTGTAGGGGGGAGAGTGTGTTTCCTTTGGGTACAGTTCCCATTAATTGGCATCTTCCATATTCTGTTGAGTTCCAGTTAGGGAGAAACATATGCACACTTATGGGAAAGTTCCTAATTTTCACATTTCTATAGTCTTGAATCAGTCTCAAGTTTTCTCCATTTAAAATCAAAGACGGCTGCATGCAGCCAGTGGGTTTGTTGAACAGGAAACACTGGAACAGGAAGGCAGCCATTGACCCTTTCCCCTTATCCCTCCCTCATTCTCTTTCTAGTTTATGGATTACTTCCAGATGTACGATCAGCCTGTCAGTTTGATAGGGCCGGCACTGCACAGGCATTATTGCTCAGCTCTAACAAACAGATGTAGTTCAATTTGTTGCTGCTTTTGTATTTAGTACAGCTGCACTATTATTCTACAGCCAAAAGGTACCATTCACAAAATTCTAAATGACTTATCAGCTGCAACGTTACATAGAACAAAGAGCAAAGTTGCATCATTAATTTTGTCTTTGTTTTAAATATTGCTTTGTAGACCAGCTGCTGTCGTATTAAAGGTAGAGGTGGAAAATTTCAGCGGTGGCTGTAGGCTTGAACGCCACCTTGCATGGGGAGTAAAAATGTTGACTGTAAATTATTTGGTTTTCTCAGGGAGGAGGTGTGTGGCACAGAATCTGCAGGGGGTGAGAGGGAGACGTGAACGTCAGTGATCTGAAAATGAGAACTTTGTGTTTTTTGCCTACTTGTAAACATTATGAAAAAACACAACACAAAGACATGGTGCACATACTATATGTTTAAATTCTGTGTGATTGACACTTAGAGGACACTATTAATTCTAACGGTAAACTTAAAACTCTAACCAACTTACCTAATAATCATATTTAAATGTTGTTGATCATATCGTGAGTTTCCCAAACATGTCAGTACATCATGTGCACATTAATTGCTAACAACTGGGCAGAATAGTTCTAATGGTGCCTGTTGTCTGTTTTGTTTTCCAAGAGAGACAAAGCCAACGCAAGGACACTATTTTATTCTTGTCGTGGATGTTTTTTAGGTTATAATAAATTATTGTTGAAGAACATCTTCAAACAAACAAACTGCACATGTTTTAAGAAATAGTAGTTTTTTTTAACACAGCTCATGCAACTATACAGTTTAAGCTTAAATCATTTTAAATGAAGCTGAAAAAAGCAGCATGAATCATAAAGTACTCAGATCTTCTCTCCTTCTGGATTCTTGCCGCCCAGCTGCATTCCCATGCTAAAAGGGCATCACTGAGGTCTGTGAGTGTCATTAGCTTTCAAGGCTGCTTCATTAGTAGATCTGGCTATATATATATAATTGCTTTGTCGATATTTATTCAGATACAAACCTCCTTCAAGACTGAGTTGAGCAGATTTCTTATGGAAAATACAGAGTGGCAATTTTCCCATGTGTTTGTATCTTTTGTGTGTCAGAACCTTGACTTCCTGTATCTTGAATGGGTGCATGCGTAAGGGGAAGTTTTTATGAAACGCTTTACTCTTAACCAAGTAAATCTGTATCTCTCAGGTGCCACTTGAGACGCACACACACACACACACACACACACACATAGAAATACTCGTAAGTACTCATAAATAGGTACACGTTCACAAACCAACTCAATACTTTTTAATCCAGTGTGACCTTGAGTAAGGCAGGAATTTCAAACATTGTTTCTCTGCTTCTTTAGTGTTAGTTCTTTATAAATCCTGACCATGTCACCTCTGTGATCTTTTACTTTGAATGAGAATAAAACAGAATTTTCCTGCTAGTCCAATTCGATTTGCTGTGAGTTTGGTTGACAAACTCATCCGCTGCCCACACACAGATTAATGACAGCAAGAAATTGGCGTGCCACTTGACAGGTACATCTGGCAGAGTGTGTGTGTGTGTGTGTGTGTGTGTGTGTGTGTGTGACTGACACAGAGAAAAAGTCACGGGGCTCTTCTTTCCTTGCCTGCCTGAGAAAATGAATTATTGAGAGTGATGAACTGAAAATAACGTGGGTGAGTAAAGGAGGCTCACTGCTCCTCCTACACACACTCTGCTGGTCACGGGGCCGGCCGATGTGAGCACGTTTACTGCCGTAGTTGTGTGTGTATTTCTAACATTTTAAATATCTTTGAGTTTGGTTATAGTGAAGATATTTAAGCCACACGTGCCTTACTGAGGGAAAATGTGTATAGTAATATTAAAAGTTTGCTGTGTATGTGTACTGTGTTGGTCTGGTGGGCTTTGTTCAAAAGGAGATGGTGATTCTATGTGTTCCTATAGCCTTTTATCTTGATGGCAAAACAGACAGAAGAATAAGTTATTCAGACTGTGAATCAAACTCCCAGCAGACTTCTTTTGGCCTGTCATGCTTGCTCCCGCTTCCTCCTCTCTCTCTTTCTCTCTGTTTTTTTTTTTTTTTAAAAGGGGTTTGTGTATGTGTGTGTGTGTGTGTGTGTGCCTGTCAGTGAGAGAGTAAATATTTGTGCAAGAGCTCTGGAGAAGGTCAGGGTCAAAGTATGACAGACAGTCCACTGGGAAATAAAGATACACATATATATAGGCAGACTCCCTCCCTCTCTCTCTCACACACACACACACACACACACACACACACATACTAACACACACACGCGCACATAATGAGAATCAAGTAGAGATGGTGAGAATGGAAGTAAAACATAAATAGACAGACAATAGGGAAAACAGACAGATAGAGAAAAACAGAAACAAAGAAAGACAGGAAAAAGACAGATATGGAGAGAATTGGAAGAAAGAGAGGGAGCCTCATCCTGCAGTTCCTCTTGGCCGCTCTCAGTAATTGGCTGATGTCCAGGGGACAGAGAGTAGATCAGAAATCAGCCTGAGTGTACTCATGTGCTTCATGTACTGGACATCACAAACCATTTCATATCCACTGTGGTCCTGTGTGTTTATGTGTGTGTGCGTCAGAAAAGTTGTAAGATGCCATAAACACCCTTAGGTCTGTCCTGAGCCATCAATCATGGAGGTCTATGGCTTCCATGTGGTCACAGGCTCATGCCCACTGTGCAAACATGTGATCCTGACTCACTAGAAAAAGTCTTTTGCAGTTAAACGTAACTGCTGCTATACATCATGTGCTTTGAAAGAAAACGTCATAGCTTTGAGAATAACCCCACTGCGAGCTTATCTCACATGTGATGAACAGTAGCAGTTCAACTGGGAACTGTGTCTCAGTAATGGAATCTCATTGTAGACTATAACTTCTAGGCCTATGCTTTTCTCAGAAGATCATTTCCAGAAATGCCACTCACATAAAACACATAAAACGTCTGATTAATTATGAGGTGTTTTTGTTTAAGCCAAATCCCTCATATTTCCACATTACCACACACAACACAGGCCTTCATTTGTAAATTAACGGATTCCATCATAATTATCTTGGCAGCGTATTTTAATACCTTTTCTATGGTGGGATGGAGTGTCTGTACACATTTTTAAATAGATGTACTTCTCATATGGTATTTATTCATTTATTATAATTATGCAGTTAAATACATGTGCAGTAAATACTTTTTTCAGGGACCTCTATGCCCTATTCATTTCCTCCTTGGAATATAAATTTTTTTCAGTGCCCTTTACTGCTAGAGAAAGTAAATCTCTCTGATGTTAAAAACAATGAGTCTACAAATATAGGAATGAGTCATTAAAATTGTTTTTTTAGTGCGCTGAATCCCAGTATGCTGATGAGCAAACATCCACATTAGCATTGCTGTCAGCTCTGGTGTGACTACAAATGTGTGTATGCACTCTGCAATGCAATTTGTGTTTACAGGTGACAGTTTTTCAGTAATTAAATATATATATTTGTGTTAAAGTTGACATTATAATAGTGGTAAAACCTTACCAGAAACCTCTGTCACTAAATATTGTACATACCTTCTTTCTTTGGCACATTTCTTACCCCAAAAGGCTTGCTCAGGAATTGTGTATGTGCATGTGTGACTGTGTGTGTGTGTGTGTGTGTGTGTGTGTTTGGCAGGATTAGTAGCAATGGTGAATATTATGGTGTTAAAGGTTGTTATGAACTCTGATTAAGGATTAGAGGATCTCAGCAGGGGGCTGGACTCTGGATGCTGACATCTCTATCTCACACAAACCTCCTCATTACCACACACACACACACATACGCACACACATAGCTCCACTATGGTCTCTACTCTTTAAACAGAACTCTATATTGCACACAATAACACACACACCCACATATACTACTTCCACTTATTAACGTGTGAAATTGTTTACGTCACAAGCATATTTTGAGTTAATAAAGCCACACGGGTTATGCTCCTCTGCCGCTGTTAAAAGGTACACACGCTTTGCTGTGCTCCAGTTAATCAATTAATCAAAATGATGTGTTTACGTAGGGAAGTACCATTAAGCATGTAATGGAACTGTGTATTTTATTTTGTGTATCATATGTTTAGTGTAAAGCACTCTGTAATGCTGGTTTGATGACTGCTGTTTTTAGTATTATTATTATTATTATTTGCACATTATTTTTTTCACATATAACTACGTTATATTTTAACATCTCTCTGAGGTTTGTTTTGTGTGACAACAATGTCAATTCGACTGAAAGCATGTTTCATGGGCATGTACACACAAGCACAAACAAACCCACCTACAGATGCGACCCTGGTGGCCATAAAGAACATCACTTTCAATCTTGTCAGATTTCTCCACTGACGCTTGATGTATCAATTTTTAAGTAGCTGGCCTCAGCTCACGGCTGTATACACGCACACACACACACACACAGACACGCGCGTGCGCATATACTCTCACTCGAACACAGACTGCTCTGTGCTCCGGGAGCTGTGGCACTCGAGGGGTACTCGAAGGGTTCCATCTTGAAAGGCTGTTGCCATGGTGACAATTATGGAGCTCATCTCCCATGGGCCAGCAAGCTTTACACAACTTTCCTCCCAACTGAACAAAGTCTTGCACACACGCACACACACACACAGTATACCCCCCACCCACCCACAAACACACACATAGTTTTCTTCCCTTTCTGCCCTTTATGGTAAAGCCGGCTGGAAGCCAATATTTGACTTGAACCAAGTGCGACAGTAAGCAAAAGAACAGAGCAATTAGCACTTAAACTTTTGAAAGGGAAGTGAAGAGGAGGAGAATGCTCACGGTCAGCCAGAGGAAGTGTTTGTTTCAGAAAAATGCAGCTGAGGTGATTTTGCATATGTTCAGAGGCGCCTGGTTGAATGTAATTAGAGTGTAATGACTCTGACTATGAGATATCGGGTTTGTGTTTCTGTGCGTGCACTTGTGTCTAAATCTGTAAAGGCCCTATTGAACGTTAATGGAACACATTTCCTTAACTGTTACAGTCAGCAGCTTCTCTTTTTCCACGTAAGCAATTAATCATTGCTGAAGCGTAACAATTCATACAGAAACACAGCTAAAGTGTTAGAGTGTATCCTGGACTTGCTGGAGGGGTCATCACAGCTGCCAGAAATCATTAATCACAGCATAGGTCACAGCTTTGCCTAAAGACATACTTTGTTCTTCCATACGCTAGTTTCAGTCCTAATGCTAGTGTCATGAAAAGTCAACCAGCTCCACGCATACATGAACCTTGAGCAGGATAATTTAAATTGACTGTAAAGGCTATGTGTGTAGAGGTGTAGGATGATACAGTAATATATTCATCCTCCAGGGAAAGAATAAAAAGGCTGTGAACCACTGTTCCAATTTATCTCATTCATTTTATGCTTCCTAAAAGGAGGAAAGTGACTGGGAACAGAAGTGCATGTGATTTGTCAGTAAAGGGGACATTACCACTATTTTGATAATGATTTGAGTATTTGAGTCATTTCTCAAGAAAAAAAAATGGTCACAAACAGTCACAGCTGCTGATATGTGAAGATTGGCCACTTTTCTTTTTCTTCTGTGATTCAAGCAGAGTTAGCACTGTTTGTTTAATAAAACTTGAAAAATCTGTATAAAAAGAGTCTTACATTTTGAATGCAAACACTGACATGGTAATGGTTGAATTTAATGGCTAATACTTTTCTGTCTGTTTGCACATTCAGAAGACATAAGGAAAAATTTGTTCAAGAATCTGATCACCTGATGAATGGTTTAAGTCAAATATTTGCATTTATTTTCCTTCCAGCAGTTCCTGAGGCAAATGTTTGTCATTTCATCTGCTAAATGCTTTACTAGTTTTTGACAGCTAGTTGCTAACTAGCTGTCATTTGGTGTTGAGCAATGGGTTTATGAAAACCCACTCTATACTACCTCACACTACCTTTTAGCTGCAAACAGCTGTCTCCTTTGGCTGAGAGTGAACCAGAACTGTCAAGTTGTGAGAAATAAACCAAAACCATGCGTTAATAGATGCTAAAAAGCTCAGAGTTGGATGAAATTTCTTTGTAGGTTCATGTGTGCCTCAGACACACTAATAATATGAATATATATTTTGGTGAGTGCCAGCAGACTCTATATAAAAGATGAATGTGGCAACTGTGATGTCACCTATTGGTTTATTCACTCCTGTTTTTCAAGCCTCAGGGTTAGAGTGGTGGCCACAGTTTTTGAAACCAGATGTCACAAGAAGTGGTGCGTCTGACTGAGAAATTGAGGACACTGCATGCTCATATGGTAGCGACCTATCAATTACAAGATAGCCACGCCATAAAACAGTCAGTTTAAAATACTCTTTTTTTATATTAAATGTGACCACAGTTTACAAAATGAACATCATGTTGTATTAAATGTGATTTGAAAGTGGGGACTGAGACCAAAGCAGGTTTAAGGCACTTCCACACTGGCAACACCTTTTAGACCTGGTAGCTATGAACATCTTTTATATACAGTTTATGCAAGAACAGTATCTTGCTGCTTTAGGAAACTGTAATATGTTTATTTAACCTTTTTCTGACATTTTATAATAGATTTATGGAAATAATCAGTATTTGTGGTCCTACAAACAATAAGATATGGACTAGAATAGAAATCAATCAGCTCATGTGTACAGTGTTTTCCCAAAGGAAGAAGTTATGCTGTTCCCATCTCACTCAGTGCATGGTGACTGAGGGTGTGTCTTGAGAAGCAGTACTATATCATATCTAAGAGCTATCGATTGGCATAAATACACTGACTCTCTCTGGTGACCACATGAATAATTAATAGGACACTGGATCTGAGGCCACTCTTTATCATACGCAGAAACACATACACAGATCTCACACACTGTCAGCTGAAGCGAATGTTCATTTGGAGTTAGCTCATAGTTCTACGACATAGTTTTTGTGTCTAAACTTTTGCTCTCGTGTGTGTCTGCTTTGTGTGTACGTTTATGCGATCGCTGTCTTACTGCTTCAGGCTTCTTGTCCCTTTCTTTTTTTAATATCTCTGGTAAATCATTAATCATAAGGGAACCAACTCAAGTAACATATTTCCCATGGGGCAGACACTGGGAGTAGCTTGAGAAAAAAAAAAGTGGCAAGAAAAGCAGGAGAGAGTAGGAGAAAATAGAGAGAGAGAGAGAGAGAAGGAAAAGGGGTACTTTGAAAGTAAAAGAAGTGGAAAAGGAGAGTAGAAAGCAGCACATGAGGAGAAGGAAGCTCTACTAAGAGTAGCCAAGTCACCATTCTTGCAAAAAGTTTTTGATCAGGCAGTTGTATGTACGCCAAGCCTGGCATAGGGTGCCCTGTCTGTCCTTTAGCGCTGAGGTCCTTTGTGCCTCTGTGGCTGGCTAGCGCCTGTAGCCAGGACTCTCCGGATGCAACGTCCCCCAGGAGAAAAGCTGCTTTTCCGCCCTGCTCCTACAGCCCAGCCAACGGGAACACACACACAGTCACCGGCACAGCACATAGGCACCCATTACCTCGGAAGCTGACAGGAAGGAGGAAAGAGAGCAGAAACCCTTTGAGAATTACCACTCCCTTTATTTTCCTTTCTTTTCTTTCTCTGTTTCTTTCTCTCTCTTTCACACCTACACACCCACATCCTTTTTTTCAGTGTTCTCTCAGGTCTTTTGGGGATTGTGCCAGTGGACTTTGCTCCCCTATGATGAATGATTTACCTAAAAATACTGTCTGTATGTGAGCACACAGCATCCAGGTGGAGGAACTTACCTGCACAGTGAGAAATCACACTACTTTTAGGCCACTTTTCCATTCCGTTGTCTGCGGGTTAACCACAGCATTGTGTGTTAGTGTGATAATATACAGCCTTTCTTGGACAAGTGATGTGTAGCTTGATTAAATCCATGACCTTCACCAGCAGCACAAGCAATCAGGAGGCAAACACATGCGTTCACACACACGCTGCATACTTAACACCTTCTCACACACAAGCGCTTGGCACACGAACATGCAATCAGCACCTGGTGGAATCTGTCGCATCATCGATCCGACCTATTCATACTCACACATATACATACGCACACAAATACACACACACACACACACACACCAGGCATCTATCAAATTGCATTTGAGACACCCTCATTTTCCTTCCATAGAGTTTTGTACACTGTAATACTATTTACCACCGTGGCCGAAAAAGCCTTGCAATGATGGGAATACCTACACTATGAATGTATAAATAAATACATGCGTAATCTATATTCAGATTACCAAAGGGAAAGTCAGGAATTCTATTTTGCCGCCTAGGATGCAAAAGGGAAATCATTCAAGTCCCCAGTCTATTACAGTAGGTTGCTCCTGTTGAGTGGTATCACGGTTTTCCCTCCCCAGTTTTATGACTCCACACAATGACTAATGTGCAGCTACTATAACAGACCTAGCAATAGTCATATTATATTATTGTAACTATTGCTGTGGCTGTGGCTGTATATTTTTGTTCCCTTGGTTGCCTGAAGATCTAATGCTTATATAACAGGATTGACAGTTGATCTGCTGTTGCACTGTGTTACTGTACTGCATGACCCTGTCGTTATACCAGTCTTTTGGCCTGATGTAAAACGAGCTCACGTAGACCTATTGTCACAATATATTAAATCAAACTTTGTTTTCTTGTTCTCTGCCATGGGTGCTGCACGGCACATCCTATGACCCACCTGTATGTGTAGTATCTCTTTGTCGCAAAAAAAAAGAAAAAGAAAAAGAAAAATGTTTTATTGTGTTGTTTGCATTTTTTTGTACATTTTCTAGATCTTTAACCAACAAGTCCTCTAAATAAACAATCATTTTAATATTTTGTTCTTTAAATGACATATAGGAGTGTCTGTGTAGGTTCTCAGTCATCCAGGTCATGCTAGTCTTAAGAGTTTGAAAAGAAAGCAACTGGACCTTTTTAGGTTGTGAAGACCTAAAGAAGTCCAGTTTGTGAAGACATTTCGCCTCTCATCCAAAAGGCTTCTTCAGTTATATTTATAGTATTTTATTAACCTTTTATTGTTTATTATTTTGTACAGCACTTTGGACAGACTTTTCAGTTTAAATGTGCTTGATAAATAAATTTTACTTATTTACTTACTTACACTGGTGGAGAGTCCCAGGTATTGGTATGGTATTCTCCCACTAGGGGTTAAATACCTGGGACTCTCCATCCAGTCGCCTTCCTTTCAAGCTCTCAGGACATATAGGAGTGTCTGCAAAGGGCAGAAAAAGTGCTTAAGTGGAAATCTCATAGGGACCATTGCATTGTTACTCACCATTTGCTTTCATTTTCACACTGACACTGTAACTACTTGGTTAGATTTAAGCACAAAATCTACTTGGTGAGAGTTAGGAAAAGATTATGATTTGTATTCAATTAGTCGTGTTTACAAAGTCCATATTAGGAATCAGTTTTATCTAAGGGTGACAACACCAGCGCTCATTTTACTTCCATTTATGTACTTGACCACTTGACGTCCCTTAACTTTAAAAACTAACTAAAGCTCAAAATAAGAGCTTGCATAAACAACTATATTTAGAGAAGGGTGGTCTAATTTTAAGTTTCTCCTTATACTCTTCTGCCTCCTTTAATTTTGTGTATAATTTTGGTGTATGACTGTACAACCTTTGTTCGAATTGTGTAGTTTTGGCCATCATATCAATTATTATAATATTATAAGCTTTAAAATAAGATCTGGGAACATGGTGACAAAACTACATGTAAACATGGTGAGAAGCACTTGCATCATCTGTATTGTATTTTCTTGCCTCACTACTACTTTTTCGCAATATTACTTTGTTCTCTATTTATTTAGTCTGTACAGTGTCATAGTAACTGACAAAAAAATATGCCCACATAGACCAAATTAAGACAAGTATGTTGTGGCGAAGAAGGGATTTCTGCCACAAATGTAACTATTAGCCTTCATCCTTACTTTACAAACTACAATGTAGTGAATTGGTAAGTTGTTCTTTATACAACAGATGTGGCTTTTGCTGTGTTTAAATGCTTCAGTGGATATACAGCGGCCTTTACAATGTAGCAAAACAATTTTGCAGCACTTGTTTTTATGGTTAATAAATGCTGAGTGTGTGTCTTGTCTTTTTGCATTGGCACGTCTTCTTATTCTGTATTCATCTTCTTTCCTTGCTTCAGCATGCAGACCTGGCACCTACAAAGCTTCAGCTACAGATGCCTACTGCACCAAATGTCCTCCTCACAGCTCGTCCCCACAGGAACAAGCTACGGAGTGCATTTGTGAGAAAGGTTATTACCGTGCTGAGACCGACCCTCGTTCAATGGCTTGCACACGTGAGTGATTCAAACACTGTCAGAAGGCTCAAGCCATCACGGTCATAATATTCACTGAATTCACTATAGTGAAAGAGTTCTTGTGCTATGAAATTATCTGGTTACATTTCACTTAATCAGTTTGCAATTGATACCTTTACTGTAAGAAAATGACAGCAATACTTACATCAAACTCTTTCTCTTTCTTTCTCGCTCTCTCACACATGCGCACACACACACACACACACACACACACACACACACAAACAAATCCTTGTCTATTAGTTGTGCGGTTACAGGCCATTGGTATCTCAGATTAGAACACTGATATGGGTGATACTCTGGTAGAAAGCTGATGATGCTTCTTCTTCTGATCTATCTGTCTCTTACACACACGCACAGACACACACACACACAGCCAGAGGGTTTGGACCACATAGTCATGAAAAGACACAGAGAAGAAGCAAAAGAATGAGGAGGGAGGATTGAGTGTCTAAGAGAGACAGAAACAGAAAGATTGAGATAGACGGAAGGAAGTGGGGGCAGGAAAGGACAGTGTCATGGCGGAGGAGAGAGACTGAACTCGAGAAATATGGAGGAACACACACACAGTATGCACACACATACTCAAACCCATTATCAGGTTATGGTAGATTACACTCATTAATCGTTGTAGCAGGTGAGATGTGACAGGTGTTATCAGCTGGAAATGAGTAACGGTTTGTTCAAATATGTATGGGTAGACACGCACACACATGCTCTCCTGAATGGTGAGGAGCACTATGGAGGAATGAGGAAGGAAAATGAGAAAATAAGGAGAAAAGGTGAAACAATTAGTCATGAAGACATGGAGAATGACACTTGAGACATAAGCAAAGAACAGAACAATGGAGGAAATCGTTGAGTATCAGAGGTATATAATCTAAGTGTCATAAAAGGCTGATCAGTACCAACGGTGATGATGGACAGTGTGGCCTAGGGAACTGGTGATGGAGAAAAGAAAAAGACAGAATTAGCAGGATAAGTCAGCACACTCTTGTCAAAGATTTATAACCGACAGCCTCAATTATACCTAGCATGGCCTCCATCGCATACTGCCAGGTCTCAGCACTGGGAGGGCCAATCAGGAAAGTCCCAAGCTCTGCTGGTGCCCCCTGGGGCTCACTGCTCAGCCAGGACCCTGATGAGATGTCAGGCTGAATGGGCATGTACTGCCAAATTCCATATGGTTGAGATACCTGCACCTTGCTGTGCTGTGAGTAACCGTAGTCAGGGACTTGGGAGTGGCTCCCATGCTACAGGAATAGCATAGAAAGGGCTTACCTTGATGATTTGCTTGTGTTTCAAGGATTATTCAAATATGAAGCTGATCTTTTTGTGGAAAAAAGATACCATCCCACTAAGGTATTCATGATCTTGATAGAGTTTATTATCCAAAATTTGGGGTTCTGAAATTTAAATGTTTATACCATAAAGTTGCTCTTCAGTTACTTTATACTTCCGATTGCATTTTCTTTTTAAAAACCTCTTGGTCCATTTAAACACCGATCAACATAATACACAAGTGTTGGTAAGTGCTTTGGCTTTTCTTTCTTTTGTCTGGAACTTTTTCTCTTCACATATACACAAAATGCAATGCATATGAAAAGTATCCATAAGAAACAAAGCACAATTGGACCACTCGGGTTTATTCAGAGACAAAACACTCCTGTTCTTGTTAGAAATTCATGATGTTACTTCAAATGAAACAAAACCATTTAAGATATTAGTCAAATATATTAGGCGATTTATTCAACTGTCTTTCAACATGAACTCCATCTAAAGGTATAATGAACATCATTTGTGTAGCTTCTTTAGTTACTTGAGAATGATTACTGACATGGTTTTTGGACTCTGACTCTGTGATACACTAATCATTTCAGCTCAGAGTGATATTAACCACCTAAATCATAAAATGCACCTGACTCAAGTGAAAATTACTCTGGGCACTTTCCATAGATCATTGTCCCCTTTACTATTTATTATCTGCAGTGCAGTCTTACAGTGTAAGTTAGTTTCACATGGTAAAAAAAAAAAAAATCTTTGTGCAGTCAAGCATCAGCTACTTAATATTATGTAAAT
>VUQI01048573.1:266-18368 GCA_015106735.1 Paratilapia polleni | reverse complement strand
TCTCTTTAAAGATTTAAGATTTCAATTGGAAAGTGCAATATAATACATTATTCTTAGATGTGACTTTGACAATCAGCCAGACCCTTTCAATCACTGTCCATTTCAAAGCTTATTAACAGACTGCAAAAATATGCACCTCCTGGTTGAAGTCAATTATTGAATTTGTAATTTAATCAGTGCAATGTCTGCTCTTTATAGAAACTGCAATTAATTTGGTAATGGACATGAAGACAATGCACATTGAAAGAATGGATAGTTCAAAAAAATAATAATATTTGTCTGCATTTCAAGGAGTTTTATACCATGCTTCTCACTGATTATCTGCTGGGATATCTTGCTTTTAGCACACAGGGTGTCACATGTATTGTAATAATATTTTATAGATGACTATATATTTTGATGTACGTCATTAAAACCTGTTGTACCCTTTGAGATTTTGGTCACCAGTAGTCCCATGTTTGAAGGCAATGATAAAGAAGATGGTGATTAACTAGTGCTACTAAAGAAAGCAAGCAGAAGACAGCAAGCCACTATGCAAGTATTATTAGTATTATAATTTTTAAACTTACTCAACTAGGTTTATGCTACATGAAGAGGCTATAGTCCAAACTCTAACCTAAAATGTGCTTAAGGCATATTATAGCAGAATATTGTACACTATTATTGCAAAATATTCATCCAGTAAGTAATATTCACTTATTGCACACTTTATTAGGTAAACATGTGTAATCTAATATAATCCAACACAACAGCTCTGCCATAAGTTCTACTTGTACAAAGCTTCTACATTTTCAGTTTTTGATGACATTGTCAAAAAAAATTTAATTCGATTTTATGTTTATTATAGAGGTCATATACAGTATATTGAGGTGTACTGGAAGGCATTACATTTAGTGTAGTAAAGTGGTTCTAATGTTTTGTCCTCCCCGTTAATATAGCCAACAAGAGGGTGGTAAAATATTATGAACTATTTTAAGTTTACTTACAGTGGAACCCAATTTAGATTCTGTGATCTTTTTTTTTTGATACTTACTATTTTTAAGTATCCTTTGTAAGTCCAACAGCATCAAAGGAATTAAAAAGCAACTTCCTATTAAGAATCATTTCTTTACAAAATGTGTTTTAAATTTAAAAAATATAAAAACATACAGAAACAGATTTATGCCTTCATATTCTCTCAGGTCCTCCATCTGCTCCTGAGAATCCCATCTCAACAGTGAATGAAACCTGTGTCACCTTGGAGTGGGCACCACCCAGAGACACTGGAGGCAGAGGAGACATCACCTATAGCCTCTACTGCAGGAAGTGCTCTGGTGATGGCAGGAAGTGCGCACCATGTGGTAGCAGCGTCCATTTTGTTCCCAGACAGTTTGGCCTCTCTTCAGCCACTGTGCTGGTTACCGACTTGCAGCCGGACTCCAATTACAGCTTCACAATTGAGAGTGAGAATGGAGTGTCTGATTTAAGTCCAACACCCAGAGGAACAGTAGTCATAAATGTCACAACATCACAGACAGGTGAGAACACACACATCCTACAAAAATATCTCAGTTTGAATATGAATGTCAAAACACCAGTATTTGTTGACACAGGAAGCTATTTGACGGCATAATTTCTTATGTTTCAAGGCATTTTAGGATTTAAAATGCAATAAATACTTTAGAAGAAAGAATATATTCTTCAACCTGAACATGAAATTTGGAGGCCAAAAAGTCAGCTTTTCAAAAGTCACAACGTTATTCATAAAGAGTATCAAGCTTTTACACAAGAACTATAAACACTTACATGAAGCATCACTCTGGCACTCTGATGTAAAATGACACCCCTGCACCTTTGCCTGCATGTGCAATCGCATTTGCATCTGTCACAGTGTGGGATTTGTGTAACAGAAGTGTGGCAAGGTGACGATCTCTTATAGGTGTCACGCTACGGATGTGTGTGCAATATGAGTAGGGAGGAAAGTGAAAGGGGTGTAGGAGGTTGTTAACCTCATTAACATGCCTTGCATGGTACTCTCAACTATCTCTCTCTCTCTCACACACACACACACACACACACACACACACACACGCACATATTCACAGGCATATGCAAACACACTTTCATACCCACAAGCACGTGCTCCAATGTGTGAATAAATCGGAAGTTGCAGGGTTTTGGGTTTGCACATTAATAACATGAGCAGATGACGTGACATACATGCTATCCTGCTCCACCTTGTAAAACTCTACTCTCTCTTTAACTCATGCTTTCTGTCCTTATTTTTTTTTGTTTGTTTGTTTTTGTTTTGTTATGTTTTTTGTTTGTTTGTTTTTTTACAGTCAGTGTTGTGTTGAAGGAAAGGCGGAGCAAGGACAGTGTGACTTTGGCTTGGCAAGGTCCGGAGAGACCCAATGGAGCGATAGTGGAGTATGAGGTCATCTACTATGAGAAGGTGAGAGAGACCTACGCACACACTGAAAGGCAAGCAAACACGAAAGGTTTACATTAGAAAATAGATTATAACAATGCAGATAGACTAGGGAAAAAAATGTTGACCTGCAGCTTGAATTTCTGATCTTAAAGTAATAATTTGACATTATGAAATGTCAAATTATCCAATGATTAACAAACTGCATGTAACTTGTTAGTCAGAGCTACAGGTGCTGGTGTGTGAAATTTGTTATATTACACAGAGGTGTTTCCAGCTTCATATTTACTATATAAATATGAAAGTGGGGTAAATCTTCTCACCTAAACAAGTATTTCTCCCAAAATGTCAAAGTGTGTCCTTGTGTGCAGCTGAAAATATCTTGAGCACTCATTAAAGAGTTTTAACACTACATGTTTACTAATCTTCATGTTATCTCTGCTTCAGCCTTTGGGCATGTCAGAAATGGCTTGTTCATCACAAACATCTATATCTTTCTTTCAGTCTCTCTCTCTCTCTCTGTTTCCATTGCCTTGTCCCTCATGTCTCCTTTACTGTTCACACCAAGCTAATTAACCAAACATCTGTCGAACAAACCTCGTAAAACGTGGATGAGGTGATGAAATGGAGTCTGTGTATGTTGGGGGTTTGTGGGCTTGTTTTTATATCCTAGTGGGGACTTAAGCCTGAACACTCACTAATCTGTGGGGACTTGTGTCACAGTGACAACAAACATTCAAACATGTCCCCATGGGTATAGACTTTTCTTTTTTTTTAGGGTTAAGACTTCGTTTTAGGGATAGGTTAAGAAATAGGTAAAGATTAGGGTTAGGACAAAGCATTCAGATTTGATGGTTTAAGTCAGGGTAAGTGGCTTGGGAATGCATTAGATCAATAAGTGTCCTCATGTGGACAGTGGAACAAGATTGCGTGTATGTGTACTAGCTGAGCGTGTGTGTGTGTGGGGGGGGGTGTCGACAGGCATTACCAGTAAAATAGTGTTAATCCGTGTTGTACAGTGTCTTCCATTAGGTAAGAGTATCAGCCTCTCTGCAGGGAATCAGCTTACTGACAGACACACTTATTCTTTATTCATCCTCCTGCACACTTGTATGTAAGTGTGCACGCACACCCACAAGGTAGTTGAGGAACGAAGTGAAGCGGGACTAGTAACCACATAATGCTTTGGAGTGTGGAGAGGACAAGATTTGAGACCTGACAGATGCTCATGTATAAATGTGACCAAATGGTCCCGTGATGAACAAATGAAAACATAGTGAGGTGTATTTGGCCCATGGAGACATTTAAATTCACCAATTTGAGGTTTCTATTATTTTCAGACTTTGCTATTTTTTTCTTTTTCTCCCAATATCACAGTATATTGCGCTATATAAAACTCTTTAGAGGTTTTGTATTTTCGATTTTCAATTTTTTTAATACACACTCACGTAATTTCTTGGACACTTAATATTATCCATTTTAATCTTCTCCTCCTCTCACTCTTTCTTCCACTTCAGAACCAGCGAGAGCAGAACTATACAGTTTTGAAGACTCGCTCCAACATGATGACAGTGGAAGGGCTGAAGCCTGGGACCACTTATGTGTTCAGGGTCAGGGCTCGAACTGATGGGGGTTATGGGAGTTACGGTGGTGAGATCGAGCTGGAAACCAGCCATGAAGGTACAGTGAAAAAAAGAATAATAAATATTTGTTTACTTATAATAAATCATCCATTTCAGTTTTCCTTTCAGCTATTTTGTTCCACTTTTTGCAATTGGTTTGATACTTTTTCATCCCTTTCCTTCCTACTAGATTTCCCTGTGGTTTTCAGCTGAAAATTGGAAAAGCAGGCAGTGCATTTATAATAAGTTCATGTCAGTTCTTTGAATGCAGTACACATTGTTAAAACTGGGAATCCAAACTAAAAGAGCTGCTGAAGAAGAGGGACAAAGATTACCTGCAGAGCAAAATGTACTTCCATATTATATCAAGTGTAGTAAGAATTTGATTCATCCACGCTGTTTAAATCAATCCACAGTATGGTCATAAAATATCTCACTTTCATCCAAACTTGATTCACACAGACCCTGGAGATGTATGTAAAGGGCACAGTCATCATAAAAACCAAAAATTCAAATTTCAAGGAATAAAAACAGCTGGTATCCTTAGGTATTTTATAGCAATTTGGGTGAATTTTTTAAAGTTTGATTGGACAGCTTACTACCTGGATTACTCCAGGTAAGAGGTGGCTCTACATTTAGATAGAAGCAAAACAGATACCAAAGAGAAAAGGAGCGTGCAGGCCTCACAAACAGCTTTGTGTTGATTTTCTGTCCCTGTGATTCATCCATTCTTTTTTTGGTGTCTGTCATCCACTTTCATTATCACCTCCTTGTGTGTGTTAGGATTTGCTTTAGAGGTTCCATAATGTGTTCTTCAAAGTGATGATTTGAGAGGCAAGTAGAGGAGAATAAAAGTTTAAATGTACGGCACTGCACTGCATTGTCTTTAAGACATACAAATGGCATACATTAGCCTTCAAATCATTCAGCAATCACTTAAAGTAATCCAAAGCTTGGTTCTATTACTGCCTGTAATGGTGCAAAAGATTACTTCTGTCCCTTACATTGCCCACATGAAATGCAACACGTGGATCTCAAAATTTAGAGAATTTATATAAAAGATGAAAAGTGAAGCCAATTATGCAAGTGCCTTAAAACCTGCACTCTTTATGATGGACAGCAGGGGGCAACTCATCTGTTTGCAAAAAGAAGTCAGAGTGTATAGAAATCTATGAGAAAATGAACCTACAATTTACTTGATTTATAACCTCTTTAAACATTTTGCTGTTGACTTCATGGTCCCAGTTGCTAGTTTCAAGTTTTATTTAATACACCATGGTGTTAATGTTATAAATTATGGTTCCATGTAGAGTAAAATACAGCAGATTATGCTTTAGGGCGCTGCTACCTTGGGACTGACTAGTCACAACCATATTAGTCAGATCCTCCTCCTCATTCTTAGTTTCAAAAAACCAAGATGGTGATGACTAAAATGCTCACGTCATGGCTTCACAAGACAATGGGTTATCATGGTGGCTACATCCATCTTTTATATGTATATGTGCACTCATCAATATATTCATATATCAGTGTGTCAATTGTTGAATCCACAGAGAATTTTCATCCAACTCTGAGCTTTTTAGCATCTCTTACAGTCTATGCTAAAGATGCAGCATACGTATGCCTGGTATATAGAGCTGTTACTGTACCCTCATATGAAAGGTTCACAATAAGTTCAGTGCTTTAAAATACAGGATCTGCCAGATGTAGTCGATCCTGTATCAAAGTAATCTAATAAGATCAACTGCATTGATTGTTAAAGAAGGCTGAGTACGTGTGCGCCACAAAATATAATAGATCAATGCTTATCTGTACCTACCTTGGGGTATTAATTTGCCTCTCTAACACATGCACACACACACATATATAAAGTACATACACACGCAGACACACATGTCTACCCATGCTTAGCTAAGCCAGATAAATGGGGTATTTGTTTTGAGTAATGGCTCGATTGGTGCGGCGTAAAAATCGATGCATCTTTGCAGAAAGTTCTTGGCGGTAGCCTTGTTATGTGCAATGTTAACATATCCATTTGGACAGCGCAGAAGAATGGGAATAGCTTTCACGTCTATTCTCATACCCTCGCAGGGGATGTAGAGAGGGAGAGCGCTTTTCATCAAGGACCTTACTTACTATTCCATCCACCTCCCTTTCTCTCTTTTACTCGTTTGCAGCCTTCTCTTTTTCTGTCTCCCTCAGACTCTGTCTTTTATCTCTTTTTCTATTGCTATCATATTTCATTCTCTCTCTATCTTTCCTCCTCCACTTTCTCAGTCTCACTTGCTGTCTTTTTAACTCCTACCCTTCCTTAGTCTTTTCTCCTGTCAGTTTCCTCCTGCAGAAAACATTGTAGGCTTTTTTTTCAGTCTCATTTACACTTGCTTTAAAAATCCACTGTGTTCGCTTTTTCTCCTTTGTAGATGTTTTGGCCATAGGGGACCCTAATCAGTCTACCATTCTGGCTGTGTCGATCGCAGGGGGAATCATTCTTCTCATCTTCCTGGTGACTTGCTTCGTTGTCAGCGGAAGGTAGGCTCTGCAATTGATCAACAGTAAGAAGGAGTTGGCAATGACCTCCCTTTTAATATTATGTAGTTTTGTCACCATTCTTAAACCTAATGAAAATAATCCCTGAAGCCAAAGCCTGGTACATCTTAGTATTCTGCTGTGCCACAGGCCTTTATTGTTTTCCAACAACTATTAAAAAGCACAGCCATGAGCCACACTGTGGCTGTGGGTGACATATTCTTTTGGTACACTGAATGTGGGGACTTTATTTGGCTTCAGTTTCACACTGTGCTGCTTACAAGGCACACTTAAATGTAGCTGAAAAAGGTCCACAATTTCATGTGCAATATTTACTCCTTTTGGAGTAACAAATGCTAGAAAACCAGCAAGCTTAGGGAATAAGTTAGTATTTTAAAAAATAAAATGATATAATGCATAATGTGACCAGTTTTAAATGACTTCCCTTTTCAGTATGAACCAGTGGGCCTGCTGAGGATGGACTTGTTTTTTTTTTTTGTTGGTTGCAGGATTCCCTGACTATAAAACGAACATAGAATATCACAACTTTCATCCTGTAAATTGGTGTTGCACAGTTTTTTGACCACTAAAACACAGTGAATGACCTGTTAATTCTTCTAGAGTCGCTCTCAGGTTAAACTCCTGACAGCTGTATTCTCAGTTGTTGTACTTTCCTGGGTCACCAGCAAAAGAGATTTAAGCTGAAATTGACTGAACTTAAATTCAGTGAGCCCTATGAACATGTGCATTCATGCGCACTCAAGCTGAGCTCTCTTCATATTTCTCTATCTCTCTCTGAGGGATTACTCATGGGTGTGCCAAAGCAGGGCCTCCAACTTTGACATTTACACAGGCGCCAAAGTCCAACTAAAGGCCCTGTTATTCTCTATGTGAAGAGCATGGACTCACAATGATCACTTTCTTTGAAGGTTAGACTGCTAGTAATGCTCTGTCTCAAAGAAAGCCAAAGAAGAGAAGGAGATGGGAGAAGGAGAAAGGAAAATAAAAGAATGCAGATTGGTGAGAGGCAAGAGGATGAAAGTTCGAAGAAGGCTCTTTGGAGAGGAAGAAAGAGGAGAAGAGAGGGGACAAGAGAAGGGATGACAGGCATCTGTGACTCACTATACCTGTAATTAAATGTTTATCCTTTATGAGTTCAAACCACATTTCAAGAACTACACAAATTTGCATGCATGCAAACATGCACATACTAACGTACCCTCAGTAAAAAGATTAGTATTGATTCAGGTGATTGCTTATCAAGCTGAGTGCTCTATTCACTATTGACTAAGAGGAAGGTAATCAGCAGAGAAACACAGACACACACTGCACTCAAGGTACGTGAACAGGATCACATCAACATTTTTTTAATCAGAAGGGTATAATGGGATTGTCCGTCTGCAAAGAAAAACAACCTGTACAACATTTTGTGCTATGAACACACGTGATGACACAAACACACACTCACGCTTGTCTAATCAGGTTTCGCAGGCTGGGGAGGTGTTAACTAGGTTTTACAGAGGGGTCGATGCACTGCCATCAATTTAAGGTCTCCCTCTCTTCCTCTGTCCTTCTCTCTCTGTATCTATCTTTCTTCCATTTACTCACAGAGGTGTGGATGCTGGGGAGAAAGCAGTGTTGATTACTGCTTTCTATTAAACAACATCTGTACACCTGTCAAGATGTGTGCGTGTGTGTGTGTGTGCATAGGTGGAGTGCATTTGTAACTGGGGAAAGAAGCGAGGATCAAAGCTGCATTACTAGAGAGACAAGAGCGGGAGTGAGAGAGCTCAGGGGGGAGCAAGATGGACAGAAGCGAGGTAAAGGAGAGACACCAGTGGAGAATAAACATATTAGATAGGCAGTGAGAATGACAGGCTGCAGCAAAGAGGGTGGAAGAAGTACATTTGAAGTATGTTTGAGCCACTAGAGAGCTACATTTTCAGATGGTGTGAAAGATAGAGAGAAAGAGGAAGAGGCTTTAAAGAGATGGAGAGAAAAGAAGATGGAGGGAGAAGGAGAGTCGGGGGAAGAAGGCAGAGGTGCAAAGGGGCAAAAGATGAAAAGGCAGATTACAAGTGTGTTTGAAAGAGGAGGAGGAGGAGTAAGACTAGGGGAGATGATGGGTGGGCGATTGCATATCTATGTGCAATAGGAGTGTCGTCCTTGAGGTTTCTGAGGAATTGGGAGAAAATATTTAAAAAAAAAATCTCTTCTTGTGTTGTCCATTCTTCTCTTTTTTCATCTGTTCCATCGTATCTGTCAATCAGTCAAATTCTCCCTTCTCTCATTTCATACTCTCTGCTTCTGCTTTTCTCATTATTTTGACCATCTTTTGGCTCTTCAGTTTTCATTTCCTGTTCTGTTCGTGAAATTTACATTTGGGTGAATGTATTGAGAATCTCATGTGTCTGCTAAGACTAGTTCAGTGTAGACAATGATTAAACTGGAGCTGTAATTGACACTGAACTCCAGCCTTTTTTTTTTTAATTGATTTTCCACCAGACAAATGTGTGTCTCCCTTTTCTCCAGAACTCCCCAACCTTTACTAGCTGTGTAAATAATTTCTCCAGTAATCACTAAACTGAATGGAATTGCTGTTGGTTTTTTGAATTGTAGGGCTGCACAATTAATCAAATTTTAATCTCGATCACGATTTCCACAATTAGGTGAACATGGTCAAGCGATGTTGAAAATGCATTCTCTGCCAACAGAACGCAAAGCAAAAGCAAATCAAGCATTCCCTAAATCAGCACCTGACCACGTGCCTGCATGTGCCAATCACAGCTGTTCCCTACACCGCACAGCTTGAGGTTTCCTGGACAAGTCTGTAACACTACGTTAAAAGACAGATATACAACAAAAATCAAATGTGTGGCACAGCAGAAGGTGAAGAGCTTGTTCCTCAAAGCAGTGCAGTAATGTTAACCAAGAACAAATCATGAACAAAGAGTGTTGTAGAGTTGTGGCTGCACTGCAAAGCAACACAATTAGCTTATTTAGCCGCCTAAAAACACACAGCAAACTGCAGTACAATGAATGCATGAAGGCCAAGAAAGACGTCTATAAAAGCACATTTGGCCAAAGATAAGTGTCCAATAAACATGGGGAGTAACAAAGGCTTCAGGAAAATGTTCAAATTACTGTACAAAAGATATGTTATCCCCTCACACGATTAGTTTTCCAGTTTTGCAAAACCTGCACTGTATGCAAAACGTCGCAGAGGAAATTGAGAGGGATCTCACAGCTGTCGAGTACTTTAATATGAGTGTTATTCACATCCATCATGCAAGTACAATGAATGGAGTAGAAGACTTTATATTTTGCTTCTAAGAGATCGGGTGAATAAACACCCTATTTGTCTGCAAATATGTTTTAATTAACATGAATGTAGCACAATGTGAAGGTGAAAGCAGTGCCTGTTGATTGAATTTTATGGTATAATTTTTTATTTTATATCTTTTATTTTTCTTCTAAGAGATGCATTGAATTCAGGTGAATAAGGAGGACTGATTTTATTATGCTGCAGAGATTTGTACCTTAACAGGAATGTTGCACACCATGATTACGTGAAAGCAGTGTTATGTTTTCATGAAAGTGTAATAAAAACATTTTTGTCACTAAAATCAATGAACAATCATGACAAATAATCTGGATCTCAAATAATCGTGATAATCATTTTGGCCATAATCATGTAGCCCTGTGGTATTGTTTTACACGTAGTTCACTTGGACCCTGTTTACACTTGGTTTTCATCTTGGGCAGTCACATCACAAGTGGACAGCGCTAAATACAAATGCAAAGACGCATTGTGTTCCAATCTCTTACCAGTGTTGTCTGGAATGCATTTGTCCAAATAACTTGTGTAGTATAAATACTAATGCGTCCTGATGCATTCCCAACAAGGATCAAGTATCAAAAGTTGAAATAAACTATACCTGTGTATTCTTCTCAAAACATTTTCCTGTCTTTTGTAGCTCTTGCTAAACAAGTCCGGGACTTGACTGGCAACAGACAGCAGATGTAACTATGTCACTATGCTCTTTGACTTTCTAGCAAAGGTGACTTATACAGTAAAAGAAATCTGAACACAAGTAGTCAGCAGACACCTTGAAGAGCCTTGATGACACAGATGTAAATGGCAATATATTCTAGCTGTCCACTTGTGAGCTTACTGCTAAAGATGTGTTTTAAAACCATGTGTAAAGAGGGTCTTATTAAACCCAGAATGCTGACAACATTTTGAACCACTTGATGGAAGTTTCCTATCACTTAACTATAAAATAAAACTCTCATACCCATAGAAGCACATATGCGCTTCCTTCCTGCAGCCTTTGCTGGCTGCATACTGAACAGCTAAGCCTCATAAACGGTTTGATTTGCAGCTATTCTATTCTGTCCTGTTCTCGTTTATTAAAGTGCTGTTATGTTATTGTTACCGCAGGAGGGAAAACATGGAAAAACATCGAAAGCTCCGCAGACACAGCACTGCGCTGACAAGTCACACCCGCTATTGCTGTGTGTGTCCCATTATTGCTCGGCGAGGACATGTTTGTGAGTGTGTGTTTGTGTATGAAGTCGGTGCTTTTGTCCTCCTGAGGGTGCTTTGGCAGGCTGGCAGGTGCGAACGATGGGGAGCTAGAAAGCGACTGGCATAGCCATGGATTCAGCAGATGGCCTTTCACTCAGAAAACGCTCTCTCCTTCGCTCCTCACTTTCTCTCACTACTTGTTAAACATGTTACAGCTTCTGCCTCCCAGCATCGGCGTGTGTATGTGTGTGTTCGTGCTTCTGTTTTGTCTGCAGTCTAATGATTCTCCAGCCTTACAACCATCTCCTTTTCTGAATAGCTGCAGGCTTTGGTTATATGCCAGGTTCCTGTGTGTTTTTCTGTTTTCATGTTTTTAATGTGGGAGTTTTGGTGAGAAGTTGACGTGAAGTTGTTCCGTCTATGTCGTGCCTGGTTTTTAAGCTGTTTCATCTGCTGTGTGCGCCTGTATGGAGTACATCTTTTGTCAGAGCTGCAGATTGACGGAGTCAAGGGCAACAATCTGTAAAAGGAAATGTCTAAAAAAAATCTGAAAAAAGTAACCAACTGGAATCTTAGTTCAAAATAAGATGTACTATTATTTACTAAAGCTATCTTTCTTTTTATGTTTCTACTGAGGTGAGATCTAACAGAAATCAGCGGATCGCCATTTTGCAGTGTCTTGAATCATATTATCCTCTTTATCATTATATATTATTTATATTTCTGAAAGAGGAAAATATGTTTTTTGAGCAGGGTACTGAGTAACAGAAGGTGAAAGGCTGAGAGAGAAAAACACAAAGGAACGTGAGCTGTCATACTAGCAGAAAGACTTTTCAGTCTAATAGAGAGTGGTAACAGCTCTACCTTGTGAACACAATAGCATGTCCTGTTGATGTGCAATCGTGTTTACGTGTGTAAGCTCTTTTACCTCCGCAGCATCTGTTGTGGAGCCCAGGGTTATTCTTAAAAACTTAATGACACAAAAGAGGAGAGGAAGGATGAAAAAACGTGAGGCATGTGCTAATGAAAACACGCTGCTGAGAGAGGAGAGAGCAGAGTTAAGAAGCACTGAGAGAAAGAGACTCGTGAAAAACTGAAGATCTACAACACTAATTGAGGGTAAAACAGCTCAAGAATGTGTGTGTGTGTGTGTGTGTTAGGGAATGGGTTGTGTGTGAACTTGTTTGTATTTCAAAGACGCTGTGAGAAACTGAAATGAAAAACATCGATAATTTAAAAAAAAAAAAAGTGGCAAAATTTAAAAAAAAAAAAAAAAAAAAAAGCCAGAGCAACTCTACCACACCAATAGTCTTATCAGTATTTCTACTGCATTATTTTAACTGACAGCAAACATACTCAGAGTTGATTGAACGAACTCTTATCTGCCTTTCTGGATCTGGAAAGCCAGAGTTACTCAGAGTAAAACAACTCAGAGTTTATGGTTATGGACGCAGAATTTGTTAATCCTGCTTTATTTTCTTTTATACAGTCACTGGCTCAGACCTGTTTGCAGCCTGGTTCCTGGTATTTCATAGTTTTTGCCTCACACCTCAGGAGAGCAGTCACAGTCAAAATCCAATTATTGCCATTTCCCAGAAGTCTCAAAGCCCCCATAAAGCCATCAGACCTCATTTGACCCAGGTCACTTAACACACAGAAGTGCAAGGAGCTGACTGCTTCAGTTTCATTCAGGTGTTGATAACAATATGATCTCAGTCATTTCTTGCTGATACTGCAAATGGGTGGAGGAGTGGGCATCTAGAACAGTCCTCTCATTTAGCTTTAAAAAGATTATAAACTCTTTTACAAATTCAAATCACAGTGAAGTTTTTTACATGCAAATGAAGCTCAGTGACAACCAGTTAGAATTTGTGGGGTTTTTGTCAGCTTTTTTTTTTTTTTTTTCTTGAGTGATATGAAACTGAATGACTTGTGTGAGTTTATGATTTCAATTTGTCACCATTTACCAAGATTACCTCATTTCTGCTGTGCAGTGTCATGCTGATTTGCCTGGGGAAGGCTCAGTTAACAACTCTAAGAGATGTACCCGGGGAGCAATGCAGTCAAACTGCAAATCCAAATCCAAAGGGGGTGTCTGCGTTGTAGCTATCTCATCTGACTGATGACATTAAATGAAACTCCTGGTTGTACCATTGCAAATACAAGACCTGCAGTGTGCAAAGTTTGTGCAGATGTGGAGAGATAACTTTTAAAATAAGTTAGGGCCAGAAATGTACAAGTTTTGGAATTCCTATGCTACAGCTAGAGTGTATTAGGGTGTTATTTCATATTTAACTACACTGTACTTATCTTAACCCCTTTTAGCCGCCGTAACACTTTCTCATTACATCTTACTCTGCACCACTTTTTGCTCTTTTGAACTTGCTCAATGCAAGACTCCAGTCTCCCATGACGTTACCCAGAACCCCCCATACACTGATTTACACACTTCACATAGCTCTATCTGCTCTCTGTCTACGCAGAGATCAGAATGATGACTTGCTGTATTTCCTGGATGCAGGTCAAATATGACTGCCTTTCCAGCGGCTGATAAACTGTCTGCTGTTTCAACACTCCTCATGCATTGACCTCATACATGGCAGGAGAAACAACAGAATTTCTGGACTGTACAATACATGTCAGTTGTAATAAAGTACAGAATATTTTCTGCAGTGGCTACTGTTAGTCAGTGCAGTAAATTTTAGAACATTTTAACAAAATTAGCCATTAAGAATATTCGGTAATACTAGAAAATATTTTCTTCTCTAATCTGCATTCATATGCCTGAATGACTTTGATTCTTGCATTTAAACAATAATCCAGAGGAGTATTTTTACGCTATGTGGAGTTGTTTAAACTGATTGTATCTCCTTTTGTATATGGTCCAATAAGGCATGCAGAGTTTGTAGTAGAAATCAAATCAAGACCTCTGTGACACCCTTCCCACTATGTTGTATCTGTTTAAATAGAGAAGACTAGGAGTATAAGCCCAGGGCTTAACAAAAGCTACTTTTTAAAATGACAGGTTTTACACTTCCTTTGAGCTACAGCCTGTATACTCTTATGTAAAGAAAGTGTACTGAGGTATGGTAAAAAGAAAAAACTTTACGAGCGTGTTTCATGATCTGCAGTTTTCAAGAGGCACCTTTTCCCCTGTCATCCATTTACAGATGAAAAAGAGAATTCACACTGGTATGTTTCATTTCACCACCCTGAGGCAGCAGCAGTCTTGAAGCTGCAATGTAATCTCAGCATGAAAGCTGCAGTTTTTAGTACTATTATGGTCCTATCAGCAGCTATAAAACTATACATTTGCATCTATCTGTGCATCAAGCACAAAAAGAGCAGAGTTGACCTTATATGGGCCACTGATGATATGCACCATAATACTGAAATACCAAAAACAGCTCATTCTTTCACTCAGAGTCAGAGAACGTGATTTAGAGAGCACTACTTTTTGAACCTGAAAAATGCGAAATATTTCCTCGCAGACTGTGCAGAGTAATGATCTCTTAAGAAGAGCTATTTAACTGTTTAGCACAAACAAAGAAAGTAGGAAAGACCTCTGTTCAGCATGTGTTGCATATCCATAATTTCAAGTCAGTTTCAAATGAAGACAAGTGATCTTGGTGCTAAGGAGTTTAACTTCAGGACTCAAAGAAAAAAAAAAACAACTGTTGATGTAAGAAGCAAATATTATGCTGTGACTGAAAAGCACACAGCTCATTAGAAAATGTTACCTTTAACAGAGGGGAACGTTTGGACACGGACTGGATAAAAAGGATAATAATTTTAAAAAATGGGTGGGAACCAGTAGTTTTGACATGTAGTAGTCAGTCACTGGCATGAGACTGTAATAAAAAACTAATGGTAGTCGTATAGGTTGGACAGTAGATTGTGCGCAGTCTCTGAGTATTTTTACTAACTGGCAGTAATTTGCACTTTATTTTGATATTGCTGACTTGGTACTTTGTGGTAGAGACAGACTTTCAAAAACATCTGATTCAACCCTTAAAAACACATGCCAAACAGAGCACCTTGACCTCACTAAGAGATGCCTGTCAAAATATCTCGGTTGTAAAGGTAAGTCCTCTTATGTCATGATGTTTGCATCTTGGAGGCAAAAGCAACTCTCACCAAATTACAACCTCAGGTTTAAACCATAAATGTTTTAGCAGAACAGTTCTGGATATTATAAAGACACATGAACACGAACAGAAGTCATAATCAAGAATATCTCTATTGAGTCACCAGCAGTGTTTACACATTTGTCCTTTGAGCGCCAGAAACACACAGGACAAGCTGTACAGTACATTCATCTTGTAGCTGTTCTTGTATTGCTTCATATGCTGTTGGTTAAACTAAACTCAACAATAAATCTTTTTTTACGAGCTCACTGCATGCTAGGAATGTTTGATCATGTCATAAATATAAATACTACAAATATTAGCAATAGATGCTCAAAATGGAAATTTTGCTATACAAGTTACGGACAACAGTTTATTTGTCTCTGTAACTTTCAGATAAAACTCAGACAAGGTCAAGAGTTGTTAGAGTTACCAGAACCCAGAGCGACTGATGGTTTGACTCACACAGTTGTTCCAAGTTGGGGTCACTACGAGGTCAACATCACCCTTTTCACTTTTCCCTAACCCAACGTATAATGTTTCTCCTTCTTCTGGTGAATTTTTTTAGTCTCAGAAATAAAGTCACAGCAATGTTGCCTACATCTATGTCCATTTCCATGCAACCTCTTGTCTTGTCTACTGGTCAAACAGTCAAATAAAACAGGGGTGGAGTACAGGCGGGAGAATTGCCATTGGATAAAGTCATATTGCAAATGAAATATATTGTTGTTTTCCAGACAACTGAGTTTTTTTCTAGTCTAAGTAGATGGAAGTAGGGCAGGGTGTGGGGTGTCAGAGTTCCTTAAAGGCTTCACTGCACATCTGCACTGTGCAGCAGAGGACACACTGCTAACAGGAACCAGATTTGCTTCATTGAAAGGTCACATACTGGAATCAGCGGTTAGGTATGCTTACACCAAAGGATGCTATTCTGTCTCATGCAGGGCATATTCAGATATTGTTGGAAGTGAGGGTAAATGACAAAAACAATGCTCTGCAAAGATTTCACTAGAATACTGATTTTAATTACAGATTAAGATTGAAAACAGAGGTTTAGATCAAAGGTCAGAAAAAAAAAATTTTTTAACCTTTGCTGGTGATATTCATCTGCTGTAAGTAATCACTACATATGGAGGGTTTGCACAAATGGGCCTAAGGCTTTACATTAATCTTTACAACACTGAAATTCCACCATAAAACTGACTCAGTTCATAATGCCTCAGTAGATTCTGGGATTTTCTGGGATTTTCTTTGCTGTGGTTGGTCAATGACCAAACTGTCACTGATGGCTAACGTCACAAATATTGCACATACTGAACATCTGTTGTTTGGCACCATGGGGAGTCATAAGGAAACTAACTTAATATCATCATCATCATCATCATGTTACTGGTATAAACTCACCGGCCACTTTATTATGTACACCTTGTTAGCACCAGGTTGGACCTTGTTTTGCCTTCTGAACTGCCTTAATTCTTCGTGGCACAGATTCAACAAGGTGCTGGAAACATTCCTCAGAGGTTTTGGTCCATATTGAAATGATAGCATCACACAGTTGCTGCAGATTTGTTGGCTGCACATCCATGATGTGAATCTCCTGTTCCACCACTTTGTTCTACTGGATTGAGATCTGGTGACTGTGGAGGCCATTTGAGTACAGTGAACGCATTTTCATGTTCAAGAAACCAGTTTGATATGATTTGAACTTTGTTACATGGCGATTTATCCTGCTGGAATCAGCCATCAAAAGATGGGTACACCGTGGACATAAAGGCATGGACATGGTCAGCAACAATACTCAGGTAGGCTGTGATGTTTATACGATGCTCAGTTGGCACTTAAAGGACCCAAAGCGTGTCAAAAAAATATCCCCACACCATTACACGACAGGTGTTAACAGGTGTACATAATAAAGTGGGTGGGTGCATGTCTCCAGGCATCATCATCGTGTCCAGTGATGTGGGACACTTTCAGCTTCATGCTGACTTCTTACACTGCCCAAACTCACAGGACATCTGCTCAATCAATCAAACAACTCAATCAGTGTTTTCTATGACCTTCATGCAGACCACATAACCATGCGCCTGGCTAATGTGCTAATATTAATCTAAAGCCAACCAATCTTAGTTTGGTATGTTCTGTAGCTTTTACTATCATTCTAATATTTCCTACTTGCAAACAAATACCAACAACAGCTCATTCATTTTGTAGTTTTGTCATAAACCAAAGCATTGGACAAATTTTGACTATAAGGGTGGAGGGACTATTTTTTGAAAAATCACAGTTTTAAGGTATTTTAAATTACTGATCATGATTTTCCATATGTGTTTGAAATGAGCCAACAATCAGTTAATGTATCTGAGTTCTGACCTTTCATATATGTTTGTTGCACTGAGCAATTTGTGGTGAAAATACAGCTGTTCTGACTCATATGTGGCCACCATCGGTGCAACTTAAGCATTTCATCTCCCCTGGTTTCCAGTCCCAAGCAAGTCCCAAAGCATGAGACAGGAGGTGGGAACCCGCCAGTATCGGCCCATGATCTCATGAGAAAGGAAGTGAGATGTGCTAAATGTTCCCAACATCCAGTTTATGAAGTCCTTCTGACCGGCAAGTGGAAACAATAGGAGTGGATTTACACCCTGACATCTGACACGAGTTTATATGTGAATGTCAGCATCTGGAAAATGACACTCTGATGTTGTTGGATTTGTGATCACCCCATATACAATTTAAACCTTTTACTCACACTGTAATCTTACAGCTTTACAAAGATAGCATGTGTTACAGGACTATTTCATTGAATTGTACAGTTTGCTTTATATATATATATATATATATATATATATATATATATATATATATATATATATCTCTCTAAAA
>VUQI01048571.1:0-10318 GCA_015106735.1 Paratilapia polleni | reverse complement strand
TGAAAGCTGTTTATTTCCCTTTAAATGGTGCCACATTTGTAAGGAAAATGCATTTGTGGGTTGAGTAGCAGAGTTGAGTATGTGGGTTGCGCCCATGAAGAACTTGCCAAATCTTCTCTGCCAATGGGATGGGATCCTGTGACACAGCTTATTCTCCTATTGACTCTTGTTTGGTGTCGTTTATTGGATTGGATGATTGAAGTCTGAAGAAACAAGACATACTGGCAATTCAACAATTTATTCATTCAAACAAACAGGGGCCACAGTAGCATGTGGAAAAACCATACACAGCCACAACAGCCTGGCACCTCCTCCTCATGCTGGTCACCAGTTTGAAGTTGCCCTATGGCACGGCCCTATCCAGATCAGTCAAACATGGCATGTTTGGAGAATACACCAACTGACCGCTGTAGCAGGGTCCAGGCTCGCAGGTGCTGCTAATCAGACACCAATCAGGCACCTGATTGTCAGCACCTGGGGCACCAGAAGCTCAAAACAAGAGTCAATAGCAGAATAAGCTGTTGGCAGAGAAGATGTTCTTCATGGGCACAACCCACATACTCAACTCTGCTGCTCAACCCACAAATGCATTTTCCTTATAAATGCGGCACCATTTAAAGGGAAACAAACAGGCTTTCCAACGTTATGAGAACCACTGCTAATGTCTTTTTAAACGAAAACCATTTAATTTTTTAGTACCGAGTTAATTCTTCTGAAGTAACCACAATTCATATTTATACATCTTTCCTCCATTCTGGACATTGGACATTTTAAGACAGTGGTTATTTAGCCATACCTTTGCAGACCTGTTGCAGGGCTTTAAGGCCAGTTTGGTTGGACTGGCACTTAACGCAACAGACCCTCAATGCAAAATTCCAAATGGACTGAAAGAGTGTAGGGCGTGAATTAAAAATTGAGATATCGTTAACTGGGTTAATTAACAAACTGGAGTGAAGTTAAACTTGCATACTGTAGCTAAGGCTACTGTAAAAAAAAAAAAAAAAAAACCTGTATGTTTTGAAGAAATGGCCATACAGAATACCACTTGTCAACTGTACCGAGTTCTGGCAGCTTTCTGACTGACCTGACTGCAAACTGCTGCATTGCAGACTTAGTAGACCAGTCCACACTACCACTGGCTCAGTGGGTTGGGAATTTTTATTTTGTTACATTTATTAAAACACATGCATCAAAGTATTTCTGTATTACAAGGAAAAAAGTACAACTCAACTACCACTGCTGCTGAAGAACTGTTGCCATTTCTTCCAAGTTATTTAAAGCTGCTAAATTATTTTATTAATGTCCATGTTCTTTTAATCTTGAAGCAATGTGACTGACATATATTTGTTGTCGTTATACATTTATAGTAGCACCTGTAGAGAACGGGGACGAATGCTTGAATGAGTGGTCCCTGGTCTTGCTCCTTCAATAAACTGATATTGATTTTGTCACCCTGCAAAGGGCCATGGTGACAAATGATTTATTACTTGTAATGCAATGAGCACATGAAACATTGAATCTCCTAACGCATCTGTGGCACAGAGTCTTTAAATCACTGGAAGTCACTGTAGTCAATGGATGTGTGGACATGTAGTGCAGGCTGAGAGGAATGTGTATTGATGAATTGCTATAATGCAGCTTGCCAACCACAGATAGCTCTGGTTATTGACTGCAGTAATAGGCTTCCGACATGCCGGAATAGCGATAACTCTGGGCTATTGTCCAGCTTTCCATAGGATAATAATCATTAAGAATATGTGCCTTCTCGAGTCTTTGTCTGTGGATTGTTATCACTTGAGATTTGGGCAAATCTGGTCTATAATCCTGGGTAAAACATCGCTAATCCTCTGTATAAAACCAGTCCCTGTGTGAACAGTTCCCAAATCCTTCAAAATTTTATCTGATTAACAATTTCTTTTGGTTGTTGGAAAGGCCTGTAGCCATAAAAGATAGAATACTTGTAATGACTCTGCACGAGTGGCATAATAATGAAATAATCCAGGTTAATAGTTCTTCACAAATGTTTTACTGTACAAAGTACAGTCTGTTTTAAAATTTTGCTTGTAGATGATTTACTCACACAAAAGAATGCAATGTTATTTCATCTTGCAGTCTCATATAAAATTTTATGACATTTCAGAACCAAAGATAATTAGATCTCAGTTGGAATTTGATGTCTAACATCATTTTACAACATTTGAAAAGGTTGAGAACTCACAGTGGATTACATTGTGATTAAATCCCTCCAGGGTAATAATAAATGAACTTTAAAATCCTTCTGTATTTCTATATTACTTAGATTCCAATAGATCTGTGAGCTCTATAAAGGCGAAGCAACTTAAGGATATGAATAAGGATATAAACAATGCTACCTAAAGTATTAGATCCTGAGGTTGAAGTGTGACACCTATTAGCAGTTTTTCAAACTGGTAAGCTTGTATATTGTTGCTTGCTGCAGGTTAAGAGTTATGCAGCATAATTGAAAAACCTTTTAAGGACTGCTGTAATGAACTGCTTTTTGACAGCTGCACATCAACTACAACATCAGCGAGAAACTTGCTCTTGCTCAGCTGCTAAAATTTCCACCTTAAAATCTCAGCTCCGGTGACAATGTTCTCAAATTAAGCATTCTTTCTACATTGTATCAAATAGAAATTGTAGTCTAATATGTCCATGTTTTGTGACATCTTTTGTAAGTTTGAAAAGTAGCCTCACCACACTACAAGAACAAGAAGAATTACAAAAAATTTAAAGAAAGTCAGTAGCTGCATTGATCCGCATGTCACCTTGGTAGAATATGTAAGGCACTACAAACAACATTCTCAGTTATTGTGAAAGGAATTTACAGTATTTATCTGCAACTAACTGGAAAGGGCATATTTATTCTCCAAATGATGTGCAGGTCACTAGATAATGACCATCCACTGACACAAACAAAGTAGTCTTTGAAGGCAAAGTAATCACCATTTATCTTAGATCATTTAATAACCAGACAGTGAATGAGAGTGCTGTCTGCTCTGTTGTAGAAGAGAAACTAGCAGTACAAAGGCTGCTGTGGAAAACCCCTTGAACCACCATGCCTTTTAATCCCGTTTCTTAATGGAGATAAATTCCTGCAGTGCTTTTGAGGCTTAAGGGAATCAGCACTGTGCTACTGCCAAACAGCAACAAATCCGTGTGAAAAGAGTTGGATAAGCTATGCACTTTTAAAATTTTGTCTGATAGGCAAATTGGTGCACAAGTACAGTGACTGAGGACTTAAACTGTGAGGCAATGCCTTCAGTAGAAAAAGATGAATAATTCTTTATAGGGTCTTAATCAAGAAGTTACAAACTGTTGCAATTCATTTAGCTAACTTAATGGAAATGTGAAGAAATAGTACATTTTTTATGTGTATGTTGTTGTACTGAAGCTTTTGCTGTTTATGTTGTTGCTTTAATTAATTTTGAGACTGACTTCCACAGAAAAGCAGCATAAATTATTCGCTTAAATGCCTAAAGTGACCTAGGTTCATGCTGATCTGACAAAGACCTCTTGTAGATAGAATAATGAATGCTGACAATTGAAAACAATGGGAAAGTAACATGCCACTGTTAAGGCCAAAGTATATACGTCAAATGATCTCAGATACAACTTGTCATCTGACCTGGTAAAATGCAGAATGACCACATTTAAAGGTTAAAGGTTGTGTATCTTTCAACAAGCAAAAGGTTTGTACAAAACATTTTCACATGTGTCTCTGTGGGTGAGGAAAAGAAAAAGAAAATAGAGCACTGCTTACTTTTACACATCCTGGGCAATTGTTAGGATGTATTAAACTTATTACCCAGCCACTTTATGTGGGGGTAGATGATGACCACAACAGTTTACACCATTTGTTTCCAAATTGTTACACTGAGAGGTTGACAGCTGAGATAAAAGATTTACTGTCTTATCTGGCCAATGAATGTGTAATGATTCCTTGTTAGACATTATCAGATGCAGTCTGCCAGTACAGGTATCCTTTAACCACACCTGTAATATTTCCAAGTTGTTGCCCAACTATCAACCTCTGGAACTGAAGAATGAAGCCACAGCAGAAGTGCCAAAAAAAAGCTTTGGTGTCTATGGATACGTTCCCCTTTCATAACAACTCTGAGTGGGATAACTGAGATAGGGGCATGGCCGCTTTGATAGGTGTCCCAGCACAGGCAGCTGGAGTCGACTGCCATCTACAAGGACTCATCCACTACTTCGACTCATCGGTACTCATTCGGGTATTTTGGGTAAACTTTAAAGGGTCATATCACCGTGTGGGATATGACCCTTGGTCAAATCAAGTTACAAAGATCTCCTTTTTACCTACATTTGAATAAGGGCCTCGTGATTGCTTCTGTCAAATTATTTTGTAATGTAGTCAGATTTTAGCCCTCATCAATGTGGGTTTGGTGGTGAAATGGACATGTTCTACGTAAGAGTATGTAGATATTGATCAGACAACTTTAGGTCCTCAGGTTTGTCAAAATCCTTTCAATTTGAGCATGCAGAAGGGCCTGGATCACAGACGGTCTCAGCATCAAGTTTCTCCAGTCAATTTTCAGAAAACAGATAAAGCATCCAGTATACCAATGCTTGTTTCTGTTAAAATATATCACAGATATTAAATCGGGACAGTTTTGCTACTGAAACTATATTTCATAAAACTGATGCTCAGAGCTGGTTAGATATGTTGAACATAAACAAGATTTTGGCTTTTGATTGTGACGCTTAAGAGCTAGTGTAAAATTGACTTGGCAGCATTTTTTAAAAGAGCTTAAATGTCTTTTTCAGCCCTGAAAATGCCATGTGGTTAGCTCCTGTACCTAAGAAGTTAGGGGGACTCAAAAATGCTGGAAAAAAATAGCGTGAATAAAAAATAACTATTATTAATAATAATTAATAATAATTAATCATAGTATGAAGTTAAAATTTTGCATGCCTTCATTAAATATACTAATGTTATTGCACAGAAAATCTGCTCATTCTGAGGGGTTTGGGGAGTAGGCACCAATCTTTCATGGAATGACCTGTATACAGTCTATGAACTCATCAGTACATAGACTGTAAAAACCAAATTTTTCAGAAAAGCGTGACATGGAGGTAACGACACATAACATATAGTACATTTTAGTATGGAGGATTTGTTCATGTAGGGAGAGGTACATAGAGACCCATAAATGCAATATAGAAATTCAGAATCACGAATATCAATATGTTGTGATTTAAGGAAAACCGTTTTATCATGGATGTTTGTTTGATGTTTACAAAACTGAAGTAAAAAGACAAAGCTTTAACCTGAAATCTTTTACTTAAGATTCTTTTCTTCTTTTTTTCATCTTCATATTTACTTAAGACAAAATGAGTGATGTGTTTTCATATATGTAGCTTTATGTTGCTCTACAGATGGGTAAAAATTTCTTCTAGCACTCACTTGTATAACCATGTATATTGAGGTCAGGCATACCTTTAATGTCATAATAAAAAGGCCTCTTAAAGAATTAAAAAGCACATTGGCTGATACATAGAGAACTGGGATGATATATTTCCCAAAAACTTAAAAGGTTTTTCCAGCACTGCAGAGCCCATAGGAATATTCACAGAGTAACTTATCAATTCAGAAATGGTCTGTTAAAGAAATCACATTTTTTCCCCTAAAACATTATTCCAACATTTTCACTTTCCTTTCATGTTTCTTAACAGAGAAAGTTGCCTCAAGAGAGTTTTATTATACTGTGTGATTAGATAAACACTTCGTGTCAAAGGTCATCTTATCGCAGAGCACTAGGCTCTTCATTCCACTCTCCTTTGGATGTACTGATGAGGAAGTTTAGCACCTTGGCCATCTAGTCACCCCTCTCACCTCCTTCACAGCAAAGTACAAAAAAGCACAATATGGAGGAAGACTCAGGTCAAATGGAGACACTACAAGTGGAGACCTTTCTTTAAGGGAAAGACCATGTTTTCTGACCACTGGTGTTTTCATTTACTGACTGCTGGAACTGACAGTACTGTCAGTATCTTCCGTTTTCTAAAACATCTTACAATCTGTGGTGAACTGTAGTGAACAGATACCCGCAGAGCATATTAAGATGGGTAAGCACTTTAGTAAACTTTATGGACTTAGAGAATGCGTGTGCTTTTAAATTTAAAAGAAGGTACTCATTCGGTAGATTAGTGGTAAACACTTTACCAACTTGGAAAAAAGAGCCTCGTTACTGTGGACCAAATTGCTCAGAAAAGAAAGCCACATGTGTGTTACTTTTAAATAGACAAGCATTAGTTATACTGTGTGGAAAGTGTCTGCTGTAGTCTGACTTTAAGTTGCCTGAGCTAATGAGATGGTTTTGCTTTTTTGTGCTGTTTTCACACTGATCTACGAGAAACCAGACTTTTCAACAGGATTATCTGAGGTTACAAAGTCAAAATCTAATACAGGTCTCAGATTGCTACATTAGTGTCTGAAAAACAAGCAAGAAAGAAACAAAAAACTCATAACCACTGACTGCATAATTTAGGCAACCATAACTATCCTGCTGTTCTTTGGTAACAAAACTTTTATTGATTTAACTGCGACACAGTCACAGTTTACTACATGACTGGTCAAGAGTTTCGACCTTGTCAAGTGCATTTAACTGAGCAGAGGTTTTCCACTACAGAATTTCTCCATACATTTGCCACAATTCATTTTTACTACTTTAACTACACCTGACTGTAATATTGCACACTCCAGGTATTATAATACACACGGTTGCTGCTTCGTGGAAGTCCTGTTTTGACCAGTTGCACTTGTGCATCTGCAATGCAAGTTGCATCTCCTCTATTGTGTCAAAACACTAATTCTTCAACTTGAATTCCATTTTGGGCAAGAGGAAAAAGTCATAGGGTGCCAAATGTGGTGAACAAGTGGGGTGTTGCATTAAGATTGCGCAAAATGCTCCTGCCTTTTGGCTGGTATGTGCCAATACACAACGGCATGTACCAGTTCAGGCGATTTACGTGAAATATTCTCCATCAGCACCTTAGAATACTACATTAAGACTTCACATTGACAGTCTGACTCTGAGTGATGAATTCATGGTCTACAACTCTGTGAATGTTGAATAAAAATAACAAGTATGGCCCAGGTCACGTTTCTGACCCGACACTGCAGGCTCCTCCCTTAAATCCCCTTAAAGACTGCTGTGTGGTAACTGGAACTCTCATCAGTTGGTCTGACGCAGGAGCTGATGTTTGCTGTTTGATGGTGAAATTTCAGACGCGTAGGTATAAGTGGGCATAGCAGGACTTCCATGCAGTGATCTGGAGATGGAGATAGAAATAGCCACACTGGAAAGGTTGAAGGCAAATGTGGCCAAATATAAATTAGATATGGTTTCTGATTATTATGGGCAGAGTCGTGGCCACTTTGTGATTGCCCCTCATATTAAAACTGTCATGTTCGGCATGTTTAAAATTCTATAACAGCAGAGTTATGAAATAATGGGTTTGGTAATACTGTTTTAGGTTGTTTACTTCCACTGTTTATCGTTATGTCTTTTTTAAAAAAATATTATTAATGAGACAGCAAGATTTATGTATTTATGTATGTATGATTCTCCCTTTAACATTCCACCTTCACAGTTCAGCTTGTCTACAGTTTTTCACTTCAACTTAAAGGCATCAAAAAAAGTGTTTGTTTCCCCTCTGTTTCTCAACTAACTAGTAAATAAAATAAAGTTAATATTGAACATGTATTATATTCAGCAACTTCACAGTTGACTGAACAGCAGTTTAGCAGTTGCTTTTATTAAACCTCTAATTCTAAACACACAAACTCACAAATCCAATGACCCGAGGAGAGAAAACATCAGTAGTGACAATCTAATGTGCTCCTATTCCTCCTTAGGGCTGAGGTCTACCTATATCTCTGCCAGGTATTGACTCCACTCAACACTGCTTAGTGTCCCAAAATGTGATCTGAGTCAAGATTGTTTTTTGCTGCCTAAGGGGAATCACACCAATACAAAGAGGAGAGAAGAAGTGCTTTTGCCAGTGGCATACAGTATGGTGAAATATCATTAAAAAGCACCTTGCTACAGGCAGTGTATTTGTTGCTTTTATGCAGTGTTGTACACAATGTGAATTTCAGATTGTGCGACTTTGTGTGGAGTTTGGACGAGCATGGTGTTTATGGTCTGTGGGGGCTTTGATGATGTCTGACACAATTTAGTGAAAAGGAGCAAAAAGGGTCTCTTCTTTGTCACATGAAGCCCTTTTAGCAATGTTCTGTGTTATGGTGTGTGGATGTCTGTGAAGTGTTTGACACTATAGACTGTAGTTTGCGGAGATAAGTGGATAAGAATCCCAGCATCTATTGGGCCAGAAGGACTTCAAGATATTACATTTTGTTGTTTTGCTGCAGAAGCCAAAATTTCAGATTGTTTCTAGCTTCAACCACCTCTGAATTATAAAAAAGTTATACCATAATACACTGGCACTGAAAAGGATGAACAATGAAAAGTGGTATTTCATTCAGAATCATATCAAATTATTAAGTTGAGAGCATGGTATTGTTCAGTAATCAAAGGGAATAGGGTTTAATCCCAGGAGATGGGATTCCTGGGAAATCCAATCAAGACCATTTCCTGATTCTTGTAAGAAATGTAAGAACAGGAAACCGGGAAAAAAAAAATCAACTTGGGTGCAATACCTTCAAAAAAAGGATGCCATAAAACAGGTACTACTGAGGATTGCAAAATGACTTTGCTGAACATCTCTTTGCCAGCCACTGCTGTGGAGATGACACTGAGGAGGAGAGGGACAAGCTAGAGAGAGCTGTATCTTCAGGAGGAGATGGGACATCAGCTGTGCAACAACAGGGGGAAGCACCAGCAACTCCGACTGAGGCGGACAGCTCTGAATGAAGGGGACCTGTCATCAAATCTGCAGGAGGCCATCTCAATGACTACCAAGCTGGTCTTTGAGGAAATAAGAGAAAGCATCTTGATGAAAATTCTTACCAAAGAGTTTTCCCTCTTTGAGGCCTCATCTGTAGCAGCTCTCTGATGCTCTTAGCACTATTCAGGCTACATCCGCGGAGACAGGGAGAGTGTTTTCTGTCTGAGGACAATTTGTCACAAAATTCCAAACTCGCCTAAGCGCAGTCAGTTGATGCACTCTGCTTCTTGAAAGCACACTTGCAGAAGAAAAGGAAAGTAGAACATGAGTGAAAATTGAGATGTAAAGTGACTAAAAGAAATGATGTCAGTCGTTACAAGCTTGTGACAATTTAAAAATAAAATATGAATATGATATTGCAGGCAAAAGTGTTTTCGTTTTAATTAGGGCAATTCACTGTCTGTTTTATTTATGACTGGCCCATCTGATTTGTATATCACAGGCATATTTTAGTAACACTGCTGTACATTTTTGTATGATCATGGGCCATTTTTTCAAAATTTAAATTCACTACCCTGTTATAAAACAAAGACGAACATATAAGCCTACCCTGTCCTAATAAAGGCTCTGCTAACTTTGAGTGAGTGATCACTGATTTTACTAGCACAGGCTATAATTTATTGCTTTGTTATTACAGTTGGTAGGCTACTTTGAGCTAACAGCCTCACACCAGTGGAGCGGCCGTAATACTAATTCACACAGCAGAATGTGAATGTAGCTTGCATTCATACTAATGTCAATGAACATAAATTGTGATTTTTTTTTTTTGCCTTAATAATGATCAGAATAATACACAAAAAGTTCTTATTGTGAACACATGTGTGCATATTTCTCCTTGTTGTTTTAAGTGCTGCTTTAAATGCCCAGGACTTAGCTGAAGTTATTATTAAAAAGAAATGTGTTTATTTCCTGGGATTCCCTGGAAAACTGGCTTCAGTTCCTAGTATTTAAATGTCTAATTTTCGGGAAAAATACTAAACCTTAAAAGGGAAAGGCCGCTTGTGTTAAAAATAACATTCATTTTACTAATATCTATGAGCGAGTAGTCAAAATATACAGTAAGCAACAATATAGATGTTTTGTTTTCTTTATGGGAATTATATATTCATACTATAATTACAGTGGTGTGAAAAAGTATTTGTCCTGATATATACATACATACATATACAGTATATATATATATATATATATATATATATACACACACACACATATATATATATATATATAAATACATATATACACACATACATATATATATATATATATATATATATATATATATATATATACATATATATACACATATATATATATATTTTTTTTTATTTATATATTTTTTGTTTTTTTTTTTTGTTTTTTT
>VUQI01048570.1:0-15485 GCA_015106735.1 Paratilapia polleni | reverse complement strand
ACCTGCAGTTCCTCAAACGTCCACCAGAGGCTCCAGCAGTGAGTCAGTCCCCATAGACTCCCCATGTTAAAATGTCCAACTTTACAGCAGAAATAAACATGTTTACAGCCTGATACAGAAACAGCTAACTTCCCCCTTCATAACACTTGTTTAAATTGTATCAAGCCTTAAAGTTTGCATTATTAGGGGCGTGGCCTCTGACTGACAGGTGGATGATGACACAGGCGGCTGTAGCTGCTAGCTGTCTGCTAGGCTTCACCTCAGCTAATTGGAGTCCCTGAACTGGACCTCTGGACTGTGTTTGTGCTGTTGGAGCCTTTTGGAGGATTTTTAATGCAATTATCTGACCAATAATATGGCTGCTGTGCAGTTAATTGGACTAACAGACCGTCCAAGAAGTCTGAGCTCCAGTTTTGGTGCTCAGTGAAATTCTAGGATTTTATTTGGATGTTACTGAGCACTGATTAGCAGGTATATGTGTCTGTCTGATGCTCCCATACAGTCTGTGGATGCAGCGTGATAACCAAGCTAGCATCAGCTGATAACTTAGAGCTCCACCCTCTCACCCAAATATGGTCATTTCTGGAGACAAACAACCAACATGGCTGCTGTCAAAATGCTAAAGTCAAGGTTTCAAAATGAGGAGTGACAGCACGGTGGCTGTGTCCATCTTTTATTTACAGTCTACCTGTTCCTGCAGCAGGGACGCGGTCCTCAGGTGTCCATCCAGCTGCCTCAGCACTCGGGGACACTTCCTGTCCAGCTCCTCCTGAATCTGATGCTCCAGCCTCTGATTGGCTGCCTCAAGACGCTTGACCTGCACCACAAAACAAACAAACAAACAAACAAATGTTCTCTGTCAGCACAGAACAGTGTTTAAAAATCTGCTGTCTTAACTTTCTCTTGATCTGTAGAACATAATTGTTCAGACATTTTTCCTGCTGTTATATGAAAAACAACATTAAAAATCTGGACACTTTTTTGTTTCCTGCCCTTTAAATTTAAATTAACAGCCACACATAAATTTCTGTTTAATTCTTGTATTGCTGCAGAAAGCAGTCCATTCAAAGCTCACTGAGAAATATTCAGCTTTCTTCTCACTTTTAGATCTCCCTTTGTCTTTCAAATCATTAAACACTGCACTGGTTTAAATGTTCATGGTTTATTTTCATGGTGTTTTTATCTTTGTTTGATTTATTTCAATCATTCATCAGTCATAAATCTCAGTTTTATTGTAAAATCTTTAAACATGCTGGGTTCTTTATGTAATACAAATCCTCCATAGAATAATAAGGCATTTTAATGTTCTTGTGCTCTTTAGACGTGAAGGCTCTCTTATAACTCTCACTCTGTACAGTCGAGGTATTTCTAATTTATTCTATTTATTTCCTCTAAAATAAGAATTAGTTATCATTTCTAGAAGTCAGTTAAGTTTTGGAAACATAAAACTTAACACACATTGGTGTATTTCCACCTCGTGTAAAAAGCCTAAAAAACCTGAAATAAATCAGTTGGTTGGCACAAAACTGCAGTGAAAAATCTGCTCTTTTTTTACGTCCTGCCCTTAAAACAATAATAAACCAGCCTTCATAAATCTCCCTGATAGATGAATCATGTGCAGAAGTCCATTATGAAATCTGGCATTTTTATGTCCTTCTACTCTTTAAGGATAATTCCTCATCACTCATAAATGTCACATGTAAAACTGTATGTTTTATCTTAAAGAGTAAAGAATAAAAAACAGATGTGATGAAGAAAAAATAAGAAATACACTGTAAAATAAAAACAGTCTCAGTGCTTTCAAAACTCCTGCTCTTAAAACAAGGATAAAGCACAGTTCCTTATAGATGAATCCTAAAACAAAATGTTTTCAGTCAGTGCAGAGGTCCATTAAGAAATCTGACATTTTTATGTCTTCTCAGTCACTCGTTAATCTCAGTTTAATTTTGAAACCTTATGTGACTCAATACAAAACTCCTTTGAGAAATGTTGTGTTTTTATGTTTTTCTTCCTCCTGCTGGCTCCATCAGCTCTCATGTTTTCTGTCCTACCTGCTGGATGTATGAAGCCAGCCTCCCATTCAGCTGCTGCAGGCCGACTTTCTCTGTGGACAAACAGAAGCTCCTGCTGCTGCCGGGAGCTGCAGCAGCCGTGCTGTAATGCACCGACCCTCCGGCTCCATGCTGGTAACAGTAATCCAGAGCAGACCGCGAGGCTCTGCTGCTGCGGAGAACCTGCCAAGAAATCATCTTATTTCTGTTTCATCACAGCTCCTTTAAAGCTTCGTTTAACAAACTCTGTCTTCTTCTGCAGTTCTCTCTGTCTAATGTGAGCTCTCAGGTGTTTTCTGTCTCAGGTGTGTCAGGAGCAGATGGAGCTCAGGTTTAATCTGCTTTAACTTTTAAACAAATGGTGAAATTTAGAAACAGGTTTCAGCAGGATGTCAGCCCTGCCCTGCACTGCACGCTGATCCAAAGGCAGTCAGGTTTTCACTTGTTCTGCAGATGTTCTGGATCATGGATTCGTGTAACCTGAGGGCCAAACCTTCATTTACAATCCTCAAATCAAAAGGAAATCAAATCCATCAAAGGTCAGCAGTGATTCTGTAACAGAGAGAGCATCAGAGACTGTTAATTCACCCCTGCAGCTCATTTATTTAACATCACGTAAGCGACTTTTTAAAAGCTGATTCTGTGTCTCAGAGGTCAACAGTCTGATTCTGTTTCACAAACGTTCAAAGCACAGAAGAAAAGCAGCCTGAAAACAGCCCTGCAGGACACAGACTCTCACAGTTTCATCACACTTTTAACTGTGTGCACTTTTTCAGATTCATTTACAGCTCAAATAACAATAAAGAGTTCATGACTCTCTTCAGTTTATGGTGAAAATGTCTTTGTTCATGTAGAGGAAAACGCAAAAATCCTGCAGCAGGTGACAGTTCAGAGAACAGTGGAACTGCTTTCAAACGTTTTCTCCTGTAGTTCAGCGTTTCTTATTTAAACTGGATGTGTTCTGCTTGTTGTTCTCTGCTAGAGCAGCTCTGCATGATCCACAGTTCAAAATAATTCTTCTTTATTTTACACTGGGCCTCGGTGGAGGTTTCAAACAAGCTGCTTTAGCTCCTCCTCCTATAAGAAAACTTTCCTCTGATTGGCTGCTCCTCGCAAACAGAAGCTTCGAACAGCTGGTGGGCGGGGCTTCTGCACCTCTTTTATGTCTTTCTATCTGTTACTGTGCATGTGACCCGCTTTTCATCTCAGTGATGATTTCATTTGAATGTTTGAACTTCTGGAGTTTAACAGCTCTGCTGTGTTTCAGCAAAACTTTCTGCACAATTAAAACACGTCACGTGTGTGTGTGTGTGGATGATGGCTTTTAGGAATCAAGTTTATCTCAAATGTGTCATCAAAGCAGGCTGAAATCTTTAATAGTTTATTAACATGTTTTAATTTAATGCAACATGGGCACGTCCCACAGAGCCTTCTCATATAGAGTTCGGTCCACATAAAGACCACAAAAAAGAAAGACCCCATGTCATCATATCACAGAGATGTAAAAGGTGGCTCAGCTTCCTGGCTCCTCCTAGGTGAGGTGTTTCATGTCCAACTGGGAGGAGAACCCCGGGCAGACCCAGGACACCCTGAGGAGATTCTGTCTCTTAGCTGGCTTGGGAACGCCTCGGGTTTCCCCCCAGAGCAGCTTGAGGAGAGGGCGGTCTGACTGCTGCCCCCGAGACCCCGATAGGTGATAGCACATGGATGGATGTAAAAGGTCTTTGGTCATGTAGTTTACACATATGACGCAGCCTAACTGGTTAAACTGGTTGCACATAAAAACCTAAACAATTTTTGACTATTTTCTGAACTCATTTATTTTTGAAATATTCAGCACACACATGTACGTCCGTTTTGTATTGTTTTGTGTGTGTGTGTTTTCTTTTAGTATTATTCTCTTTATCTCCCCTATATTACTATTTTTTTAATTTAATAGTTAAAGTTAATTTAACAAAGAAAAAATTAAATGTAAACACCTGTTTGCGGTTCAGGCTCTTACCAGCAGGGGTCGGTGAAGGACTCGTCATTTCTTCTGAAAATAGACGAAGCAGAACCAGCAGCCAATGAGCGATCAGCGTCTGCCTGTAAGGCGCCTGCGCACTGATACTGTGGGTGTTTTGTTGACATGTCTGCTGCTGGGTTGTAATGATTATTTCTGCGGGTTTTGCTGTCGGAGCGCGGCCCCCCTTCACGACCCGGCCTGATGGAAAACCCCGGAGACCTGGTGAGTCCCGAGGCTCCTCTGAGCGGCCGGAAGCCGCATTTCCCTCCTTTTAATGCTTGTTTTAGTGACTGCTTCAAAGCAACGGAGTCAAAGCAAAACTCCATTGAGAAATCTTTCAATTTAAGATTCTCTTGTTCTCTGACAAAACATATGTACACACGTAAATGACATTTTAATGACTTTCTAACTAACTGGAGTTAGACTTTAATTTGGCATATGTGTAAAGACTGAAGTAGTTATTAAATCGGCCAAAACTTAACCTTTATATTCGCTTTGCCGGTTGTTCCCAGAATCTCGTTCCGAAGAGCCTTTGAAAATCATTCAATATTAGTTTCCTCCACTTGTTCCCAAAGGCAAACATTCGATCGGAAAATATCTTAAAAACATTTAATAAATCTGACAAAATGCTTTTTGATTCGGCATGTGTGAACGAGCTTTAATTCGGTAAAAAATTGTGTGTACTTATGGTTTTGCTTTTTTCCCGCTACATTCTCCTCTACATTCATAACGCGGAGCGTTACGGTTGATCAATACCGAAAAAAGGCGATTTCATGAACAGACTGTGGTGCTGGATGAATTTAATGTACGCCGAATTTAATGCTGGCGGTAGCTGAGTGAGACTCAGCAGTGGGTTGTGGTACACAGGTTTCATCCCGCTGTCAGGACTCAAAGTGACCTGAAAATGACGGGTATCCTGCAGGTGACCTGGTGTCCCGTGTTGTGGCTCCGGTCTCTCTCTTTGTGCTGTCAGTCAGCCTCTCTCTGCACTGCAGTGCTGCAGGAGATGCAAGCTCACTGATGCAACAGCTGGAGCTGCTGGGTAGAGGTCAGATGATGAAGAAGGTGAAAGCAGAAAATGAAAAATTTACATCAGCTTCACAGTTCTTTAGATTGCAAGTTACAACCTGATAATATTCTGATTTTAATAAAAAAAAAATATCTGTGATTAAATGTGTCTTTCTGTGGATAAAATACAGTTTTAATGAGATAAAAGTAAAATTTTTGGAGGTCTGTGTGACTTTTGACCTCTCCTCTGCCCTCAGGTGGAGCGTCTGTCCCGGAAGCGGCGGGACTCCTTCGGGATGCTGGATGGTCTGGAGGAGGACCGGAGCAGCTGCAGCAGTGAGTCCAGCGGGGGGAGTGGCGCCTCCAGCCCCGAGGACAGTGAGGATGAAGAGTTAGGAGGAGGAGGAGGGGTCACTCAACTCAACCCTTCTTCCTCCTCTTCACTGACGCTCATCAAGACCAACGGACAGGTGTACACCTACCCCGACGGGAAGGCCGGCATGGGTCAGTTTATGTTCAAAATCAGGACCTGGTTTTCTGCTGGTTTTTCTTTGCATGTGTGTGTTGGTAGATTTGTGTCCTCAGTTTCTCTCTCTGTTCTCCTCAGCGACCTGTGAGATGTGTGGCATGGTTGGCGTCAGAGATGCCTTCTACAGCAAAACCAAACGTTTCTGCAGTGTCTCGTGCTCCAGGAGTTACTCCTCCAACTCCAAGAAGGCCAGCATCCTCGCCAGACTGCAGGTAAAACACATGCAGAGCAGGTTTACGACCACTTCATGTTACACTGAGACATCCCTGAGGATTTATCTGTTTTTATGTCCCGTGAAATCGAGCATAACAGACCCCATGTGTCTGTGTTTTTAAGGGGAAGCCTCCTACCAAGAAAGCCAAGGTTCTTCAGAAGCAGCCTCTGATGACCAAACTAGCCGCCTATGCTCAGCATCAGGCCAGCCATCAGAGCGGCGTCAAGAAGAGCGGTGAGTTCAATGCAATTAACAAGTTCAGATGAAAAATGTCAGTGCAGGGCCTGAAATTAACTTTGTGACTGGTTGAAATAATAAATTCTATTTTTGTGTCATATTTCATTAGAATAAAGAGATGTCATGTTAAGTTGAAACACAGAATTAGGTTGTAGGTGAGGCAGGACAGAGAGCGTGAGCACATATCAACCAAACAGACAGTCTGGGGCTTCTGTTGTGGCCTGCAGAGCAGAAACTTCCTGCTCCAGCTGCTGGTCATTGCTTTCACATAAACTGAAGTGTTTTGCTCATTTCCAGCTCTTGGACTCTACCAGAGCAGCTTTGCATAATTCCCAGTTTATAAGAATCCATCTTTATCTGTTACTGGGCCTTTTCAAAAGGCTAAAAAGTTGATATCCAGCAGTTCTGTGATTGGATTTCATGAAATGTGTTCCCTTTTTTGCTCTCCATTCACACCGTTTACCTGCATGCAAATGAAGCCTACTCAGTCATGATTGGTCAATAGACTCAGATTACAGACAGAAGCCAGAAAGCTTCAGGTACCAAAGATCTCATCCCCTTCCTGCAGAGTCTACATGTTCATCTGCAGACGAGGTTTTTACTCATGACAGTTACAATAAGCTGCAGACAGAAATGCAGCTCAATAGAACAACATTTTAAGATGACTTTTAGGAGGATCCACACTCAGTTTAACCCTGTATGCAGTCACTTCCTGCACAACATGAAGGTAGAAATACTGGAAAAAATATGGAATCAACAACAGAAACATCGTCATTAGTACAGTGTTGCACCTCCTCAGGCTTCTCTGAATTGTTTGATGAATAAACTTCACTAAGGAAAAACAATGTTCAAAGCTGGATCCAGCTTCTCAAACAGCTGCTGACAGATCAGCTTTGCAGGATGGAGCCTTTTCATGGACCATTTCTTTCCATTCCACCATTAGTTGGATGGAGATCTGGAGTGTTTCCTGGCCATGACATTGAGTTAATGTTCGTTTTGTGAAGAAAAGCTTTAACAGTTCTCAGTTTACACCTGTGTGTTTACTGTTGAGGTAATGACTGCCACCTCCTCTGGTCCTTTACCTGACATAAATGAAGGGGAATTTGCTTGTTATCTTCCAACATCATCTCATCAGCCAGTGCAGACCCATCACTGAACATGACTTTCATTTAATCATCCACAGTCCACGACTGCTTCCCTTTAGCCCACCCTGAGCTGGTTTTCTTCTGTTAGGTGTTATTGGTGGTTTTCTTTCAGCTTTTCTGAATGTACGTCTCATCTCAATCAACCCATTTCTTACAGTTCTGTGACAGTGACTCCTGTTTCTGCCCATTTTCATTTGTTTTGTTGTGCATCTTATTCCTGATGTTTCCATCTAACTGCATGTTTTCCTTTTTATAATCTTCCCATTTTGTTTATACCTGCTCCAAAATGTAGACTCAGCTAACTGGGAACATCTTTTGCCCCACTGTGTTAGAGCCTGGCTGATATTAGCCATTTGCAGATTTATCAATATCAGCATTTACAACGGCCAATAAATGAAAATTTAAAAAAGTGAAGAAGAGGCGGGAGAAACACCCTTCAACCATTTTATGAGTGTTGATGTTGCATAGTTTGTCCACTAGAGGGAACTCTGCAACTTTCCTGTTGGCAGCACATGCCACAAACACAACCAGCTGATCTGAGCTGAGTTGGGCAGCGCATAAACCAGTAATCCACGACTTGCTGTGACAGTAAAACAAGATTATTTTTAAATTACATTGCAATATTATCTTAGTAAGGACTCATAACAGCTGATAAATCAGATTTTTAAATCAAATATCAATATCCGTCTTAATAGGCCTATATGTGTCGGGCTGTGGTCTGTAGTGTTTTGGATTTCCTTCTTGAAGGAGTTGAATAATTCTCTCCGTTGTTTCTGGCAGGTCTCTGGTTGGGGCCATGCTTCCTTTCAGTCAGTCAGGTGCAGCAGCTCATTGAGGTCTGCAGACGCTCTCTTTTAACTGCAGACTGCTTTGCAAACCTGGACTAAGAGGCATTAAAAACACAACAAGTACTGATGTAAAATGTTTCCTGCATATAAATAAATATAGCAAAACAATTAAGAATGAAAAAGGGATTAGTAGCTCATTTCACGAGTAGTCTTACAAGGCCAAGTTGCCGTGTCCACATGACACGATCAGTAGTGCGATATAAGACCCTAACCCCTGACCCCCTAATGCCACTTCCACAGGCAAGCAGGGATCAGGCGATCGGCATGCTGACTGCCAGAATGAATGCTGCAAGAATTGTAACATATCCTGTTAAATATATGAAAACATTGAGTTTTTAATGCCTCTTAGTCTAGATTTGTGCAGGTATTTGTTTTAGAAATTCAAATTGGTGATTCTATCATTTTTTCCTCAGCATTGAGGGATTCAGTATTTTTTTTTCAGCTTGATTCATAAAAATATCTACTATTAATTAAAATAATTTAAAGGCGTGTTTCATGAAGTCAGAATGTCCAGCTGTTAAACAGTTTTGTGTCATATCTCTGGTTTGTTCAGTAACTAAAAAGTAAAAAAAAAAAAAGCTGAATGAACTTCCTCCAGGTGTGACTGTGGGTTTGTTAAAAAGCTCTTAAACAGTTTTCTTGTACATCAGGAGTGTCCACGGAAGTATTCGACTGGGGTCGTTACCTCGGAGATGGAGATGTGAAGGGAGCGCCGGTCAGCTGCTTCAAACATGTGGGTACAGTCATAGTCCTTCTAGAAGCATCTCTCACCACGTCGCCTCTGACATTTACTTTGAAGCTCCCCTCTGAATGAAAGGGAAGAGAGCCGTAACTTTAATTTCACTGGTGTTCATAAAAACAGAACGTACACAGTCACCAGCGTTTTGGTCCCAAAATGAGGTTTAAAAAGTGTTTTCCTTCCTTTTACTTCAGCTACACAGGTACAAACATTACAGCTTTAATCCTGCAGGGTTTTATTTATAACATCTGCACATGCTCCACGTAGAACAGGAAGTTTAGTTTTAGAGTCAGAAATCAGAGTCGCAGCTCTGTCAGGTTGATTCACACACATGAAACACGTATGTTGAGATCTGGTGTTGAATTCCACTTCCTGAGGATGTCGCCGTCTCTCATGTCCTTTCAAAAGATCGTGTAAATCGCAGGAAGCTATTTGTTAGGCTGAGTGGAAGAGGGGCACGTAAATGCATCGACAGAGTCTGGTTTACTGGTATTTCAGTAAGCTGGTAAAAAGGGGCAAAAGTATTTCAGTCCCATTTGGGGTGAGCGATGACATTAGAGGAGGAGGAGCTCTGTCCCCGGCTTATTTATCCTTCATGTTGATGAAGTTAAAAGCTGGTAAAACTGGGTGCATGATGGGTAGTATTCTAGTGAACCATATTATGTAGGCAAATGATCCTGATCCTAAAAACACTAAACTATGATCCTCAGAGTAAGGGTCACTTCCTGTCCCATGTTACTCGCCATGGGAGTTCGTCATTGCTGCTGCTGTTTAGATTCCTCCATCAGCTGACGCTCAGGCCATCCTGATAACTGTGGCTGTGGTGAATGGATGTGGATAATTAATGGATCTTAATGGGCATGCAGCTGAACACTGTCTAACTTCTGATTCAGCACAGGGACAGTCACAGGAAGTCTTCACCACCTCAGACCACCTGCATTCATGTTCAAGCGAAGCTCCTTATTGTGTAGATTTTGATTTATTGAGCTCTTCACATATTTCAATTTTCTTCTTCGTGTCTTTTTTTGCCTTTCTGAAACACTTTGTTGTGTGATTTGTATTCATTTTATTGAGCTAAGTTGTTTTTCACGTTTTGGCTGCTGTAACACAGGAACTTCCCAATTTGGGGGTGAATAACATATTTCACAATTTCTATTTTACTTTTACACAGTCGATGTGTCTGACTGGGGTTCTTCAAATGAAAAACTGAAGCTGTGAGTGCAGATGATGGTTTGGATCATAGATTTATTGATTATTTATTCATTATTGGTTGTTGTTTTTTTTGGTTTTTTTTTTTTTGTTTGTTTGTTTGTTTGTTTGGGGTGTTTTTTAGGTCCCGATGGGGAAGTCGTGGGGCGGCATCAGTGAAGGCATTCGAGTCGAGGTCCCAAACACTGACAGCGGTCTGCCCATGAAGGTTTACTGGATCGCTGGCATCATCAAACTGGCTGGTACACACACACACACACACGCATTAACCTAACATTACCTCCAACATAAACCTTGGGCTGAGCCATATTTTGATGAGACGGTAACGTTTTGTGGACCAGTGCAGAGCTGCTCAGGGAGAGTGACGCAGGTTATTCTGTGATCGCTGCAGTTTGCAGATAAACATGACACTTGCAGCCAGTCCTGCTACCTTTGTGAGAACCAGTTTTAGACCGTCGGGGTGATGAAACGTTATAATTTGGTTTTTTTTAGTTCATTTCTGTGTGCGTGCGTGCGTGCAGGTTTTAAGGCCTTGCTGAGATACGAGGGTTTCGACAGCGACTCCACGCGTGACTTCTGGTTGAATCTGTGCGTGCCGGACATCCACCCAGTGGGCTGGTGTGCCGCCGGAGGGAAACCTCTGGTCCCCCCTCAGAGTAAGGGTCACTTCCTGTCTGCAGAGGCGGTCTCAGACCTCAGATCAGTTTCACAGAGACCAGTCCTGATTAATCAGACTAATCAGGTTCACAGGGATAAACCCTGACTTATTTTAAGCCTATAAAGTTATGCATGATGTGTGTGTGTGTGTGTGTATTGTCAGCCCTCCTGCATCGCTTCTCCAACTGGAAAACGTTCCTGATCAAGAGACTCACGGGGTCCAAAACTCTGCCGCCAGACTTCTCCTCCAAGGTGACACACAAAATGCACATCAGCAATTTTTTTTTTTTTTTATAACCTTCATCCTAAAACAGTCTGAACTCTGAGATACCTGTTCCAGGTGCAGGAGAGCATGCAGTTCCCCTTCAAGAAGCAGATGAGGTTGGAGGTGGTGGATAAGACTCACCTGTGCCGGACTCGGGTGGCTCTGGTTGAACAGGTGTGTGTCAGTCAACAGAAAACCAGTCGGCATTTTTTTGTGGAAATTTGCCGTCTGAGTATCTGAGTTTTGGATGTAAACAGTGAAATAAGCAGCAGATTGATCTGTGGTGAGGATTAAATGTCAGTTTACCAGAGTTATAATAATTTTGTATTTTTTATGACTTGTTACTTTGTGTTTAGTCTGTATTTTAATCCAGTTTAGTTTCCAGTGTGGGTGTGCTCTTTTCACTTGAGTTGTTATTGTTAAAAAACATTCAGTTTTAGTTTAGTGTTTTTAGTTATTAGTCTTAGTGACTTTATAATTTAAATGTAGACATTTATTTGTCAGGAGTGAAGTTTAAGAGATCCTGAATAGATAAACAACAAAAACCGACCCTTTGTGAAGGCGGTGGACATCTGCATCCAAACCTCCCGATGCTCGTTGTGTTGCCAAATTTTTTATTTATTTTTTCAGTTTTTATTTTATCTTAGTTTTAACAGTACACAGTGTTTTTTCAGTTATTTTTTTCTGGAGTTCAGTTTAAAAAAATTTTAAACTTTTAGTTTAGTTCTACTTCACGCTGATATCTTTGGTGTTTAAACGGCACAGGTCAGTTCAGTCAAATATTTAACTTCATTTGTCTACTTTCCTGAGTTTATGTTGTGTATTTTAACTTCATTTCATTCAGATTTTGCAGCTTGTTTGACATCAGACTCTGAGAAATCACACATTTTTATAGAGAATTAACCGGCCACACTCAACACAAACTTGATCAAATGTTCAGTTTAATTAGTTTAGATGTTTAGTATCAGGAACTGATAGCAGTTTTCTGGTAACTTTCTACCAATAAATGCACATACAGCGGCGTGTCATCAGCGTAGCGGTGGATTTTAATCATGTGTCCGAGTGCAGTTTCAAACACATACATACAGTCTCATGTAGCTGGGTTTTTTTTGTTTTTTGTTTTTTGCTGTTTTAGTCATTTGAAATCAGCAAAATATAACATGAGACAAAGTGAGAGACTGACTTCAGCTTATATTTCATAGTGTTTATATTTATTAATATTATTTGTGTAAATCTCATCCTGATGTTTACGTCATGACAGGTGATCGGCGGTCGTCTCCGGCTCGTGTATGAAGAGTGCGACGATGGGACTGACGACTTCTGGTGTCACATGTACAGTCCTCTGATCCACAGCATCGGCTGGTCTCGATCTATCGGACACCGCTTCAAACGATCCGGTGGGTCAGCTGATTAGTTAACACATGGAGCGATGCCACCAGACTCCATGTAGAAAACCGTGAATTTAAGCCAGCAGTGTAATATGATGAAGAATACAGGGGACAAGATTTAGCTTAATAACTTTGTGTGTTGGTTCCCAGATGTATCAAAGAAGCTGGATGGTCAGATGGATGCACCTGGACAGCTGTTTGCCAAGGTGAGCATCACCTGATGTCCTGTCTGTCCTTTATTGTCAGTTCATATACATCCTGTGGCTCCTAATTTCATTAAAGACTGAAGCGTCAACACAAAAAAACTGTTAGAATTGACAGTTTACATTCACTGACATCAAAGCAGTGTAAAATGGTCTGTTTGTACTCTGTTTTTCTTAGTTATTCCCGAATATAACAAAATGTTCATACCTTCTTAAAAATGTACCCACTTTGTAAAAGTTTCCTCACTTTGTGCTGTAGCCCACTCATGCAGCCATCCAATCAGATGCAGCAGGAGGCCGATACCTGATTGTAATGTGGCCTCACCTGTACATTTTGGCTCCTTTTCCTCATGGTGTCTTTACCTGGCTGAAGAGTTCAGAGCCCAGGTCAAAACAAAGTAAAGAAACTTAAGAGTAGAGAAAATGTTAAAGGGTTAGTTCACTCCAAAATTAAATGTCCATATTTTTCCTCTGGCCTGTAGTGCTGTTTGGGTCCTTGCCTACATTTGAAAAACTCTTTCCATGACCTGCTTATTAAAATCTCCACAAAGCTTGCTGTGTAGTTTCATGTAGGAACTGTATTCTTTCACTGTGTACATCCTTTTCACTCCTCAGAAGGAAGCATCCCTCTATCTGCGAATAGATGTTTGTGCTTGTGACAGCGTGACATTAAAAGGAACTGAAATTCAATTTATTAGAGCAGACAGAAGCACTGTAGTTTGAAACTTGATCAGAGTATCATCAGCATAGTGGCAGATTTTAATTACACATGTTATAAGGGAAGAGAAATCGTATATTATAAATTACAGATATAAAATTAAATTTTATATAAATTCTACATTTAGATATGACTTCCAGTTTTCCACAAATCTTTTCTAAATGCAGTTTCAAGTCTCAGAGAGAAGGTCTTACATTTCACAAATTTCCTGAACTGTTTTCATCCATTGTTGGAGTCTTTGATCAACCACTTCTTGGTTCTTGTTTTCTTTACTTGCAGTTCCTCGTATTTGTACCAAGTATATGTCATGTTGTTTGAGACTAATCTGCATATTTTCTGTAATGTTAGTTAATGTTAACTGTCTGACGTACAGCGAAGTGTCATCAGCATAGTGGCAGATTTTAATCCTGCATCTGACAATAATTTCACCAAAAATGAAAGAGAAAGGAACCGGTAACAGAGCCCTGGAGTACTCCATGTATCTTCTCTAATGTATTTATTATTAATGTATATGTAATTGAGTATTTTATTGTCTTCTTCTTATTGTCTTCAAGAAAATAAAAACAGATAAAGATAAAGTAAAAATTACCGATTACAGCCGTTGGAGCAAGTTTGATGCAGTGATGTTTCTCTGAAAAAGATTATTTAAATAATAATGATAATAATGAGAAGAAGAGGATGGATTTATACTGAACTCTTCTTAACGAGGTTACAACAATTCACACAACAGGAATACTAAATACAATCAATACATAAAAATGGGCTGAAATGCATAAAACATCATTGCTATGGCATCCTGTGTGTCCTGCAGGTGAAGGAAGTGGATCAGAGTGGCCCCTGGTTTGAAGACGGGATGAAACTGGAGGCCATCGACCCTCTGAACCTGTCTGCCATCTGCGTGGCCACAGTGAGGAAGGTAACGGCGAGCTGAGCGTCTGCAGCCGGCTGCTCCAAACACCCGTCCCATCTAACCTGTCGCCCTCCTCCATCAGGTCCTGGCAGACGGGTATCTGATGATCGGCATCGATGGCTCGGAGGCGGCCGACGGCTCAGACTGGTTCTGCTATCACTCCACGTCTCCCTCTATCTTCCCCGCCGGCTTCTGTGAGATCAACAACATCGAGCTGACGCCCCCTAGAGGTACGGCTGCCTTTGGAAGGCAGCGGCACACAGCTGCAAACAGAAACCGAGAACAGTAAGAACATGTTTGAAAAGTCAGGGCATTTTTATAAGGCATTGGAAAATGTTCATTTTAGGAAACGTGGACACATTTTTATTAAATATTAGTAGATATTAGTAAATTGTACAAAGAGGACGTGTCTGGAAAGTGAGGATTTTTTATTTATTTATTTTTTAAAGATAAGGACAGTTTTAAAAATTGTGGACTTTTTTTTTAAAATGGGAGGGGGTCTTCACAAAATCAGGGCATTTTTGGAAAGTGAAGATATGTTTATGAAGTTTTTTAGAGAGTGAGTTTGAGCAGAGAACTTCATTCAGACGGGGCTTAAGATAAACTGTAACCTGGCTGTGTGTAAAGTGACAGCAGCCTTCTGTGTGAAATCTATAAAATGTCTGACAGTCTAACAATGATTTACAGCCCAAATTCCAAAAAGCTGCTGTGTAAAACGTAAGTAAAAAAAGGAATGCAATGATTTGTAAATCTCATAAACCCATATTTGATTCACAATGGAACATAGAAAACATATCATGACAGAGCTTTAACCTGGATTTCTGGATGGCACGGTGGACTGTGTTCACAGACAGTGTTCCTGAGCCCATGCAGTGATTTCCATGACAGAATCATGTCTGTTTTTAATGCAGTGCTGCCTGAGGGCCTGAAGATCACGGGCATCCAATGTTGAATTTCGGCCTTGTCCCTTGCGCACAGAGATCTCTCCAGATTCTCTGTTCAATTCAATTTTATTTATATAGCGCCAAATCACAACAACAGTCACCTCAAGGCGCTTTATATTTTAGGGAAAGACCCTACAATATTAGACAGAAAACCCCAACAGTCAGGCAACCCCCTGTGAGCAAGCACTTGGCAACAGTGGGAAGGAAAAACTCCCTTTTAACAGGAAGAAACCTCTGGCGGAACCAGGCTCAGGGAGGGGCAGCCATCTGCTGCGACCGGTTGGGGGTGAGGGGAAACAGAAGAGAGCAGAGGGAGACAGGACAAAAGACACACTACGGGAGAGAGACAGGGTTTAATAATAACTAATGATTAAATGCAAGTGGTGTATAAACACATGGAGAGTGAAAGAAAGTG
>VUQI01048569.1:0-13509 GCA_015106735.1 Paratilapia polleni | reverse complement strand
CACAAGCCATCAAACAAAGCTGAGCTGCTTGAATTCTTGCACCAGGAATGGCAGAAAATAAATGCAACAGCAATGTGAAAGACTGGTGGAGAGCATGCCAAGACGCATGAAAGCTGTGATTGCAAATCAGGGTTATTCCACCAAATATTGATTTCTGAACACTTCCTAAGTTAAAGCATTAGTAATGTGTTGTTTAAAAATGAATATGAACTTGTTTTTTTTTTTTGCATTATTTGAGGTCTGAAAACACTGGACCTTTTTTGGTATTTTGACCATTTTTCATTTTCTGCAAATAAATGCTCTAAATGAAAATATTTGTATTTGGAATTTGGGAGTTATGTTGTCAGTAGTTTATAGAACAAAACAAAAATGTTCATTTTACTCAAACATATACCTATAAATAGCAAAATCAGAGAAACTGATAATTTTGCAGTGGTCTCTTAATTTTTTCTGGAGCTGTATATACTCTTGTCATAGACAACAGGTCATGTTGTCAAGAATCCCTCATTGACATGCACTGCAACATACAGTGTTTCAAAACTTGTTACATATAGCAGGTGAAGTAATATTTCTCAGTCTGTAAGGTCTATGATGAATGTCACAATACTAAGGTAGGTGAAAGGTTTTGTAGGAGAGCAAGGATTTAAAGGAAAAGTAGGCTGGGCTTAATTGGGGTTGTTGTTAATTCATACATGTTTTTCATTGAATAGTAATTATAGAACAACACACATATATGTAGCCTTAAACACAGTCTGGTAAACATTTGAGCTGTTGGCAGAAGCTGTTGAGGCAAATTGATCAATATGAAGAATCTCCATGCATTAAACTAACACTATGAGAGGTGAGTAATGTAGGAAGGACATAAATCATCCCCTCTGTGTGTGTGTGTGTGTTTCTTTTTCCTGTGTCCAAGAATCTGTAAAAAGTCACAATTGCCAGATGGCTTGTGAGACGCTCCTGGCTGAACCAGACATTTAGCAGATATCACTTTTTGCAAATCTCCTCCTCTAGCTCCTTGCCTCTGTGTTATTAAAGCCTCTCACTGCATGAATCATTCATAAACAGTACACCGTATAGCTAAGCTATAGGGGACTGTTGTCAGAGGAGCGTTTTCCTTCAGTACACACTAACCACATTGTTTAATGGTCTGTTGCACACGTAAGCCTTCTCCTTTGCTTCTCCTTCTATAGACTGCCTTTGAAATGTCTCTGAAGTCAACACACCTTACAACAGGATGATTCTTCATTATCACTGGCAACATGGACAGCACAGGGGGTGCCAACACATTGTACAAAGTGACACTTCAAAATACTGAAGTGGACAAATAATGAAGCCCTTTGCCATTTTGGTTAATTAAAATCAGATATTATCATCATCATCATCATCTTACTCCTACTCAGGGAAAGCAAATCTCAGCATTAAGAAGCCGAACAGTATAATCACAATCAAGACGCTCAGCAAGAAATGCATTATAAAGGTCACTCACAAGGAGGCTGAAATGACAAGCTGTACTTAATTTGTTCTAGTGATGATTTTTCAGTGTGACATTTAGTTCAGTTTGCAGGATGCAGGATGTAGTGTTAAAAGCAGACCAAGTTGAATTTTGTTCTTGAAAATTATATCTTTTTCTTTTTGAAGAGCTAACAGCTGAAGTTTTGATCTTTTGGTTGTAGCCGGTCATAACCTGATACAAAAGTCAGGCCAGTTTGGCACTGAAGCTCATGTATGGTGAAAACGAGGCTTTCACTGACAGATATAAAAATAGGAGCTGAGCTGGAAGTGTACACCCAACCTTGATGGGGGCACTGGCCAATTTAAATCAGGTATAGCTCTGGATTAATTATGAATGGACTTAGAACTTTGAGTGCTGCTGGGTGGCTGGTTGCAGCATAGGTCACAAACCCTGCCCGTTCCATGTTACAAACCTGGGACAAATGACCACTGATTGGCTGAGTTGGAATCATGAAGGCAGAGGCAGAGTATGGTGTAGACCAACTGTTTTGTGATTTATTCACCAAATAGCAACTGAATGTAGCTTGCTAACCAAGCTTGCTAGCCTTGGCTGATAATTTCACCCTCTTTTCCAAATATGGTAACGTCTTGTTTAAAAAACTGACATGGCAGCAGCTAAAAATGCTAATAATTAGTAATAACTTCAAAATATGAGTCCAAGACCAGTGGGTGCCATCATGGTGGATCCATCCATCTTTTATACAGTGAACAGAAACAGACACCCCCCCACTCATTTTTAGAAATGAGTAAGATTTGGGGGCAAGGAATTTTTGTTCACATCCAGGCTCACACACCAATAAAAAGTATGTAGTTGGCTGTTACTCACAGGTAATTATTGTCACTTCATGCTCCTCAGAGGAAACTAGAAATATATTATTGTAAAGAAGTAAAAAGGAGAAAAAAAAAAACTGCTATTAAGTGAAAAATGTCTCCAAAGAAGCACAGGGAGAAGTTTGAAAAGTTCACAGCCGTGCTTGAAATACATCATTTTTGTGACACATAATAACAGCAACACACCTTTTTCAAAATCAATGCATTCCTCCCACACGGGGAGTGTGACGGCATAAAGGACGGTGAGAAGTGGGAAGCCCAAGGCGAGCCGAGGCTGTCAGCTACCCGGTTACCTGGAGGGGACAGAGAAATGAGTGGGCGCGAACACTTAAAAACCCACAGCACCCACACACATTGATTGTAATCAGTGAGCTGAAGCACGGCAAGCAGATGGAAGTGTTTGTTGTGGAGAGAAGAGAACAAAGCCCCGGACTGCACGAAAAAACAAAGCGTCTCTGCATATCTATGACTCAAGTAGCTCTTATGAATCACAAACTTGCTGCTGTTTCTTTGGTAGAAAATGAAGGTGGAGTATTTATGTGTGTGTTTAAATAGCAGTGTGTGTGTGTGTGTGTGTGTGCATGTACTGAAATCATTCAGTCTTTACAATTGTGACATTTTCTCCTGACGACTGCTGGTAGTAAATTACACATTAATCCTGAAATAATTTGAATTTCCTTCCAGTGCTAAAATTAATTTGACCTCAGATCAATCATGAACTACTTTGGCCTTCAGGCAGATGGAGGAGATTGGCTCTAAAATACATAATAATTTCTGCACCCTATTGTGGCCCTGTCAAATGGCTCATATTTTCACTTTAATAACAGTAACACAATGGAGAATACATTAAGGGTATTTTACCGTGTTCACTAAAGTAATTAAGTCAGCTTTGGAGTTTGGACTGATAGGGTGATCATAATGAGCTCTGGAGCCAGCAATCCAGCTTCAGGTATCTGAAATCTTGTCTTTTGCCTTCATGAAGTACACAGCTACAGACAGCAATCAGCCTGGTGTAGCACAAGCACCGAGGCTGTGACTGAAAACACTCACCGTTCACTTATTCTGCCCTTACTGGAACATAGGCCTAATTTCTAGCTTGGCAGATAGCTAACAGGTAAACAGGTAACAGTAATAAACACGCAGGAGACGGCAGGTAAGTTTAGCATGTCTGTCAGAAGCACTGTGAAACTAAAATACAGAAATAAAAATACAAATTTACTAACAACACTGAACTTACGAAGTTTTATAAACAACGCAATTACACAACATGTGCAGACGTAACCATTAATTAACCTGCAGCAAGCTAATGATTAGCATGAACTAGTTTAACATTGTAAAAGCAACAGATAAGTTAGGGGCAACACCTGAGAAATATATTGAACTACGGTGTAAGGTGAGTTCACCATTTTGTAGTGCTGTCGAAATGTAGCATTGCTGCACCCTGTGCAGTCAGGTCTACCCTACCTCCATGAGAGTGTTCTTCACTTGGTTAGATGTTGTGAAGGTGTTTTTCTTAACCAATGAACGAATTCTGCAATCAGCCACTTTTGTTGTCTTCTGTGGTCTGCCAGGCCTTTTGGTATTGCTGAACTGGCCTGTGCATTCCTTCTTTTTAGCAGTGTACCAGACTGTTGATGTGGCCACTCTAAAGTTTGTGTTATGTCTCTGATTTATTTCAGGTTTTCTTTTACAAAATGTAAGTTCAACATTTGGAATCTTTTATTTCCATAATATGTCATGAAATAATGAGGGAACGGGCCTCACCTGGCCATGAAACTGCTTATCAGTCAGTTGTCCAATTAATTTTGAGCCTCTGAAAATGGTTTACTGTGGATAAAAATGGTTGTAATTCCTAAATGGTTAATACGATAGTTTTTTTTTTTGTTTTTTTTAACTCCTTGAGTTAAAGTTGAAAGTCTGCACTTTTAAAATCCACTGTGGTCAAAATTATAAAAAAATAAAATAAAAAAAAAAAGTGTCATTGTTCAAAAACTCATCGACCTGACTCTACACTGCACTCAAAGTGTCCCAAAATGCCTCATGAAAACTACACAGACTTCCCCCTGACCGATGGTCACTACCCAAGGATTGTATACTAATGTAAAAAGTAAAAAGACAGATGGAGGGGAGGAAAGACAGCAGTGTATTACTATATAAACTGCCACAAACCAGTTATTAATTTATAACTTACTTATCTGACAAAATATGCTTGATATAATATGTATTTATCTCAAAAATGTGCATCAGTATTTATCTAGATGACGGCAACAGCAATGACGTAATTGACAGATCCATGAAAATGATCCAAGCAGTGTCCAAAAGTATTTTTTTCATTGCCAATGAGCTCACTGTATAGTTCTCTACATAGAATCCTCTATAAAGAGAGTAGGGCGTAGCAAATAACCTGGGAGCAGGGGGAAGCTAGCCTGGTTCTACCTGAAGCTGCACCATTGGTGGCTGGTCTACTGCGGTAGAGGAGGTTGCTCCTCCTCTATTTTTTGACAAGAGAGACAAGAGGGAGATCAAAATATAACTGACTGAAATAAATATTTACCAAATCTCACCGTCATTTATCATTTTTCTCTTTTTCAAAAAGAATCCATTGTTGAAACTCCGGTTAAAATGCCTCAACAGCGACATCTGCAGGCAAGAGGTGGCAAGGCAGTCTGTGTGAGTGAGGCGGGCAGACAGGAGGAGAACAGGAGCCTGGCCTCCTCACGGTGGGACCCTTCATATCAGTTGAATTGAAACGTTCAAGATTGATACTGTGTTGTCTCCATAAATCTTCAAATCTCTTCCACTGCACTGTGTGATGAACTTCTGTAAAGTGACAGAGTAGCTTAATACTATGTTCAAACTACCTTTAACCATATCACTAGACTGTGACATGTTTATTTAGACCGTTTTAAAAGAGTCCAAAATTATTTTTTTCTTATAACATTTCCTTTTTTTCATCGAGCAGCAGCTAGCTGCTTGCACTCACTGAATGCTAACAACAAGTCAACAGTTAGCTTGGTATAGCAGCCCTGAAGGACTGTTAAACTAACGGAGAGAACAGATTGGACCGGAGGGTAGCGGCACTAAGTAGGCTATGCAGGGGAACAGATGGATAGTTCTGCACTGATGGCACAGCCTTGGACGTCTCTGTCTGGCAGAAGAATTCATAACACACTTAATTTTTTAATAATTTCCGGTAACACAAGCATAAGCATGTGACAAATCTTCAGACACCTTAGACAAAGATCGTGGTTACAATAAAGCATTAAACAATGTTAGAAAGCTCCATTCTCTAGGTTTGCAGGATTCCAAGTGTCACCCCCTATCTAAAGGTGATAAAACCAGTGCACATTTTACATCCATTTACACAGTTGCTGGTGTAACTCTGAAGCGTAACTCTAGCTCATAATAACAGCTGGGACAAGCAACCTGTCCAGCTGTGTTCGGCAGCTGTTTTAACACCTTTCAAAAATCGAACGCTGTTGTCATTTTTCTGGTGGGCTCAGAATTTTAGGTTCCGAGTAAAAGTGTCTCTCTTAAGTCCAAAAGCTCTGTCTTAAGGATGTTCCCTTCACAGTCTGATTATTTTGGAGTACTCTTGCAGAGCACAGCCAAAAAGGGTGAGAGAAAAGCAGGTATCCGAGGGAGAAAAACCTATTTAGGTGAACATTGCATAAAAAAAGTACATACACTTGTTTAACTTGGATTAATTTACTTCACGTGTATGTTAGAGCGCCTTTATTTTCAGCAGAGCAATCAGTAGGAAGCTATTGGCAGCGCTGCACACATGCCGCCGCAGAAAACAGCAGTCTTTGGTGTCATCCGAAGTATGATTCTCTCCAAAGTAGCTCTCATAAATAAATCAGTGTCTAAAGACTTGGATTAAGTCAGCAGCTCCACATGTGGAATTGGATGGTTGATCTAAAGCCCTCTGTGAATAATGCAACTCTATTTCTTGGGATACAGCGAATGATAGAGAGGATGTGAAAACAGAAGAATGTAGAAATTCAATTTCCAGGATTAATAAATTGTATTTGGTCTCCTTGTGTGAGCTACAACAAACATTGTTAGTGAAACTGTCTGAATTTTAAAAGAATACTGCTGTTTTGTGTAGAGAAAAGCACACAGCCTGGCAGGCAGACAGTTAAACAGACAGACAGAGAGGGAGAGAGAGAATTGATGGAGTCATAAGGCTTAAGAAACTTTCAGCTGAAAGTATTTTCTTTGAGTGGAGTCTAATTCATTCACACTCAACTCTCAGACCACAATTTTTCATGGTTAGGTGGAGTGATGGAGTAAAAACTCGTCTCTGCCTCATTTCCATAAATGGGCAGTTCTACGCTATTTGAATACATTTAGGAAAAAGCACTCTTTGTAAGGCCACTTCCTTGCTGAAGGATTGAACTTTTCTTACATGTGCTGGCAACAGTGATTTCCAAAAGCCAAAGATGTTTTGCTACAACAATGCGGGTGAAAATAGCTATTAGTGGGGTCAAAACCATAACCATCTGACAGCGAGAACATCAGAGCTGAGATTGGAGGTGAAATGGTGCCTGACATAACTGCCGTTATGATGATATGAAGACAATTAGCATTATAAGAAAGCGGCAGCTTTTTGGGAACAGGTGTGTGAAGTTTTGAGGTGTAAGTATGTAACAAATTATGCCTCTCTCCCATCACGTTTCTATGTTTTTCCATTATTGAAGGTTAGGTTGACAACAGCAGTTATATAGATAGAAAACATGGCAGCTCGCCAGCAGTGAAGCCAAAGTATGTCAAATGGGCTGTGAAATGGTTGCAATATAGGTCTAAAGCCCTGCTCCCGTCAGGCTGCAGGAGTCTTGGAGCCACCTGCAGACAACAGTTCAGGAGTCGTACATAGGAACATGGGATTTATTGTTGTCTGTTTCAAACCATTGTGCTGCAGTAAACTATACCAACAACATTCTGAGAGATCCATTGGACTTTTAAAGTGCTTTCACACAGGATGCAGCGTGCACTGCTACTGATACAAAGTTCAAATTTAACCAGGCCTCGTGGCCAATAGAAATGAGGCATCCAGCCAGCAGCAGGCTTGGAGTTTGTATCGACAGGGACACATGAGTTGCCCTCCTGGGGTCCTAGTGCCTCAGATCTATCAAAGCTCTTACAGTAATGAGAAAAAGAGAAAGAGAGCTACAGAAAACAGACATCCCGCTCTGTCCTCTGCAGCTCCCATCTAGCTAGCAAGACTGCTATAGCTTTTTACTTGAAATGTTTAAGAGAACAGTGAACATGCATGAGTCCAAGACCATTAAAACTGTTTAGAAATAACTTCACTACAACATTATAGCAGCTGCTTTCAAATCTGATAATGCTCTAACTACAGTTAGCAGGTAGCTGACTAACACAGTGTAGGAGTTAGTGGCTAAATAGCCACAACAGAAACAATGCTAACAGGCTTCTGCATATGCTATATGTGTAAATACCACAGACTGTATATAAAAGATGGACATAGCCACCATGATGTCACCCACTGGTTTCAAGTCCCATTGTGAAGTTAGTGTTTACATCATCACTGTTTTGGTGTTTTGAAACCAGACATAACAAACGGGGCACGTATCTGACTGACAAACTACACGCTTATTAGCTAACAACTTGTCAATCACACAGTAAAGCAGACCCTGCTTTATCCTCCGCTTTGACTCTAACTGGGACAATAATTTGCAAAATAACCTTTATGTTGTATTCATTAAGACTTAGAACTAGTGACTGAGACTATAAACCTATCTAAAGTGTTTACTGAAGTCATAGAACAACGGAGCTGAAGGAGATTTTCCCATAGACTTCTGTACAGTCAGACTTCTTTTTGCAAATGCAGGAGTTACCCCTGCTGGCCATAAGAAAGAATGCAGACTGAGAGCACTTCCACTTTAGCTTCACTTTTCAGACCCAGAAGCTACAACCATCCCGTAGATACAGTCTATGGTAAATACAGGCAACTGCTCAATAATCAGTTGGCTTTTAAAACATGGAAAGTGATATTAAGGCAGCATGCCTCTGCTGCCCCCAAAATTAGCCATTGTTGGTTAAAATTGTAGCTTTGTAGCCACAAAATAAATTGTGTGTGAAAAGCCAACCACAGTGCCCAACCCCCAGCCTACTTGCTCTTTCTCATACACACACACACACACACTCACACATAAACAGTCATATATATTTTATATAAATGGCAATTACACATTTATTAAACATATGTGACAGTTACAGATAATTTAATAATACTTTTAGCCATAGTCACACATGGAGAACAGATGGTGACAACACTTACTGTAATTTCACCCCACGTCTTGTTTGTATGTCTTTGTCACAAAATTTCTCTGTGTTTCACAGTCAGATGGTAAGAGGTAGGTGTTAAACAGTGTGTAGTGAACATAAACAAAAGAGGAAGTCCGCACACAGAGTGTGCAACATTTCACACTTTGAAAGAAAAATCAAGAGTCTGTAGCCGTATTCTCAGCTCTGTGAGGCTGCAATGCTCATTGTAAAGACAAATAAACTGGTAAAAAGAGTGGTCTAGAATCTGGCAGTTCTGCATTACGCACTTGTGTAAGTGAGAGGTCAACATGTTAATTAACAAGAAAAGGTTAAAGCAGTTATTAATCATTGCAAGAACAGGGGCTATCTAATCTAATGCAATGAAAATGAGCTTGTATATTAATACAAGCGTTATTTTGGAATGTTACAAGTTTTTTGATGTTACCATGTGAATTGCATTGTGGGGTCATGCTGCAACACAAACCTCGATTTTTCAGACTAAATTTGTTGATATTTTGGAAAATTGTCTGTGCCAAATTAGTTATTAAGCAGTTGTTTTTTTCTGTAACCTGCATTCTTTTAAAATGGCCAGCTGGGGGAGACTCCTCTGGTTGCAAAAAGACTTCTGGTAAACCTGACTTCACTAACCAATGGGTGACAAGCACTTTGAGTCAAAGGGCTTTGAGTGGTCAGTGAGACTAGTGCAAGATGTGGCTATGTCCATCTTTTATATACAGTCTCTGGCTGGATGTGGGAAATGTTCCATATAAAGAGTTAAACGTATGTAAAAGTAATCTCTGTGCACCATAAACTCAGGCACTATGAGCCCTAGGGTTTTCAGCTTTTATTACAAGCTGATGTCAGTGTGTCACAGATTTCTTTATAAGATCCGCTGCAGGCACAAAATGCCCACAAAGTACAGGCAGTAAACCACATTGCTGGTGCATTGCTCCTCAGCAGACTTCAGAAAGCTGGCCAATCAGGATTAAGTGATCTTAAAGACACAGGAGCTAAAGCTGCTTGCTTCAAACAGTGGATAAACTTAGGGCATATACATATAAAAGGCCAGTATAACACAAATATGGATTAGTGTGAATCATGCAGAGCTGCTCCAATTAAATTCCAGAATAAATAACCTATATAGATCTAGAAATTAGCATTTTAAGCTCCCCATTAAAAACTTGATGGTACTCCAGTTCCTTGCTCATCCATCTGTAATTATGAGATAGTCATAATTGCCAGATAAGGTCTGTGTTAGATTATATTTTGGTATTAGATCATATAATAACTGCATCATGGTCCACTGGGTATTTCTTACTAATATATATTTGTGGTTATCTCCTTCTTGCCTGCATGAAATTTCTATCAGTTAAATGCTGCAGTAATATGCAGCCTACCTGTTTTGTCAGTCTCTGTTCTCCTAAAGGAGGAAAACCAATCAGAAAAATTTGAAGTTTGATTCAAAATTTGAAACAGCTGCATCTTATTTCAGAGGCCCTGGATTTGCGTGGTAACCAAATGAGTAAAAACAAAGCTTCTCACTCGACTGGTTTCTGCTTTGTTTCAGCACACTGGGTGAATATAATACAGCATTTTTAAATCAAAGTTGTACAGAAAATGAGCTAAACCAACAATGAAATGAAATGTGCCAGCAGGAAAAGAGAGACGGGGGAAAGCAAGAGAATGCAGGAGCTTTAAATCATCTTGTGGCTACTTAATCCAACAGCACTGAAGGAGTTTAAGGATGCTCATTTATGAGGATGTGAAAAAGCCCATACAGTCTGTTTATGTCTGTCTTCTCTTTCTCCAAGAAAACTGTGAAAACATTTCAAGCCATTATCTTCTCTTTGAAATTTCAGGAAATTATCATGTCTTTGAAAGGAATGAGTCATTTTTGGAGTGTTTTTCTTCCCATAGAACTGAAATGGGGATGTTGTATGTGGTCAGAGTTTGACAGAGAAGACGTTCCTGTGCATATGGTGCTTCCATCTGGAGTTTTGATCTTTGGAACAGCCAGCGATGTACATAGAGTATGCAGATGTGGACCTGATGTACATGACTACATGGAATATGGCTAATTTTTTACAATGCAAAGGTGATACATGTATGTAGCTTGAGTAATGCTGAATAATAACCTATAGTTTCACATTTATTACTGTATGTTAATATTTCTCATTATTTTTCAGTATTCTACTCTTCCGTGACTACCACAGCCTGCACACATACTTTAGTTATTCAGTATACATTTTTAATACCCACATTTGCTTTTTCTTTAACACTGTATTATATCAATGGGAACCCAATTTCCCCGCAGAGAACATTCATCTTTTTTTCTGACTCTACATGCTGAGCAGTTTTTGGACATAATGTTGCATGGGAGAGATGTGGAGATGAAGACAGTCTTGCAAAAAAAAGATATGACCCTAATTTTATGCTTTTTTTTTTTTATTGCCTGATTGATCTCCCTCTCTTGGAGGACTGCCTTCATCTGTGAAGTTGTCAGACCACAATTCTTCCAGATCTACTAAAAAGCTCATTATGAAGCCTGGGTTCATTTTAACTCTGACCTTCACTCCACTGGGGGCCTGTGGTGCAACCCAACCGTTTTCAGAAATAAAAGCCTAAGTTATTGCTCATCAAGTTTAAAGACATGGTGACGCTTGTTTGGGCTATGCAAATTGGGCAGAAATGAAAAAGCACAGTTCAAGGGTCAATATTTGCATAAGAGGCAAGTAGATAAGACTTGAAAGTAAGCAGATCTCAGAAGTTGGGCTTTTTCTTTGCCTTACTGCTCCTGAAAATCATTAAAAAAATACTTTTAGACAAGCATGAACTGCCCGTGCATTAACACCTGGCAGGTTAACACCTATGCCTGTATGTAAGGAAGAAATGAGATGCACTGTCTTCTTACATGCCTGTTAGAAAACATTGTCAGCATACACTGTATATAAAAGATGGTCATAGCCACTGTGATGTTACCTAATTTTGGAAGCCTCAGTGTTTGCATTTTGGGTAACACCATCTTCGTTTTTTTGGAGCCAGAAGTGACCATATTTGGTAAAGAGGGTGTTTGTCAGATTATTCCATTAGAAATACTCCAAAAGTCCAAAAGAGATGAAGTTCAGTTCCTCAAATTAGCAGAAGTGAGGTGCTAAGCCTCAGTTAGCAGCCACACCCCTAAATTTTACCACATTCCAAATGGATGAGTAAAAAAAATAAATAAATAAATAAAATCACTCATCTTATAGTTGTTATGAAAGGGGAAACTGTCCATAGAGGCCAAAACCACTTTTTGTACTGGGTTGTAAACTTGCTTTTTAAAAGTTGGGCGTTTTAACATGGGAGTCTTTGAGGACTGATTCGCTTTTGCAGTCAGCGTCAAGTGGCCACAAGAGGAACTGCATTATTTGGCAGAAGAGCCCGAAGGTTGCTGCTTGGTTGTGAAGAATCGCATGGGAGCAATACCATGTGGAACAACCAATCTTTTAAGCAAACGAGGCCTGTTGACTTAAAAACTGTGTGACTTGTTGAATAATAAACTACATCAAATGTTTATAGAGTCCCACATTACCTTTAGCTTGGGAAAAGACGAAAACATTTGCACAATGAAATAAGAGCAAATAACAGTCAGGAGTGCTAACACTGCTGCTGATCAGAGAAAACCAGCAGAAACCAGTAGACTGAAAGAAGAGAGAGGTCTCTTTTTTTAAAAAAGCAATGGTCATAATAGTATTATGAAATATGTTCATTTGCTTTCAAATTATATCATTTATTTTGGCTTAACTTAGCATTAAGACTGGAAACAGGGGGATATGTCAAAAAGTAACTAAAATCAAAGCATAAATACCACATGACAGGATGTTAAAGGGGTTATGTGCATAGTGATGTTTTAGAGTTTTTTTCTTTTAAAATAAAGGAAGTCAGTGCACCTGGAGACACTGACAGCACAGTCCATTTGGACTACTTTTTATGTAATTATGTGGATGCAAACAGTTTGGGCTGGATTTGATAACTGGGGTACTTTTGTTCCCTTTAGGCAGTTTTCACCTACAAAAACTTACACTCACCAGCCACTTCATTAGGTACACTTTACTAATAACATTCCTCAGAGATTTTGGTCCATATTGACACAATAGCATTACTCAGTTTCTGCAGATTTGTCGGCTGATGATGCAAATTTCCCGTTCCACCACATCCCAAAGGTGCTCCACTGGATTGAGATGTGAGATGATTTGAATGTGAATGATGTGAGCTTGAGATGATTTGAGCTTTGTGACATGGAGCATTATCCTGCTGGAAGCAGCCATCAGCCATCAGATTGGCACACTGTGGTCATAAAGGGATGGAAATGGTCAGCAAGAATAGGTAGGCTGTGGTGTTTAAATGCTCAGTTGGTACTAAGGGGCCCAAAGTGTGCCAATAAAATATCCCCAACACCATTACACCACCACCAGCAGCCTGAACCGTTAATACAAGGCAGGATGGATCCATGCTTTATGTTGTTTACTCCAAATTCTGACCCTACCATCTGAATGTTGCAGCAGAAATTGAGACTCATCAGACCAGGCAACGTTTTTCCAGTCTTCTATTATCCAATTTTGCTGAGCCTGTGCGAACTGTACCCTCAGTTTCCCATTCTTAGCTGACAACAGTGGCACCCGGTGTGGTCTTCTGCTGGTGTAGCCCATTTGCTTCGAGGTTTGACATGTTGTGTGTTCAGAGATGCTCTTCTGCATACCTTGGTGTATTCTCCTCTGACTTCTGGCATCAACAAGGCATTTTCACCCAGAGAACTGCTGCTCACTGGATATTTTCTCTGTAGACTCTAGAGATGGCTGTATGGGAAAATTCCAGCAGATCAGCAGTTTCTGA
>VUQI01048568.1:0-10817 GCA_015106735.1 Paratilapia polleni | reverse complement strand
GTTGGAAATCCTTTATTTCCCTTTAAATGGTGCCACATTTGTAAGGAAAATGCATTTGTGGGTTGAGCAGCAGAGTTGAGTATGTGGGTTGCGCCCACTTGCCAAATCTTCTCTGCCAATGCCAAACAGCTTATTCTGCTATTGACTCTTGTTTGGTGTCGTTTATTGGATTGGATGATTGAAGTCTGAAGAAACAAGACATATTGGCAATTCAACAGTTTATTCATTTAACAAACAGGGGCCTCAGTAGCATGTGGAAGAACCATACACAGCCACAACAGCCTGGCACCTCCTCCTCATGCTGGTCACCAGCTTGGTCACACACTGCTGTGGGATGGCATCCCATTATTCAGCCAGCATTTGTCACAAGTCAGCCAATGTGGTTGTGTTGGTCACTCTGGCACAAACAGCACGCCCAAACTGATCCCACAAGTGTTCAATGGAGTTGAGGTCAGGACTGCAGGAAGGCCATTCCATCCTCTTCACTCCCAAATTCTGGAGGTAAGCTGTTTGGCATTGGCAGAGAAGATCTGGCAAGCTCTTCATGGGTGCAACCCACATACTCAACTCTGCTGCTCAACCCACAAATGCATTTTCCTTACAAATGTGCCACCATTTAAAGGGAAATAAACAGACTTTCCAACGGTATGAGCTTTATTGCCAAGAAGCATTGCTACAAGAAATAATCGACCAAACACAAATTTCTTTATTTTTGTGCTAAGTATATAAAGGAATGAGGGGTGGCTCAAGACATTTGCATATTATTAAGAAAATCTACTTAAATGTAATGACAAGAAATGATAGAATGGGGTGAAGAGAACTTTTATTCAGTGTCTTCTAACAATGCTACTAATGCCACTAAAAATGTATGGATTTTTGATCTCTTTTATTCAGACACCATGGCACCTGCAGATTTTTAGCCCTTTGTGCACTAAACCCAAGGTTACCTTGACCCATGTTAATGACATCACTCTGCAAGTTCGATGCAAATGAAATAAAGCTCATTTCCTTCTACATCAATAGAACAGCAAATGCATTTCAATATAAATATTCATCCAATAAAAATAAATCTGTTTTATTCTACAGATGCAGACTTGAGAGATACTGGATGATACTGTGTGTGAAATGTGTGTTTATATATATAATAGTGATCTATGTGCAGAACAATTTTAGTATGTGTATCTGCGTGCATGTCCTTCTGGCAGAAGACAGCAAATCTGGGCATTTGCCATGTAGTCCCAGCAGGGTGCTAGAGCAACGTTGGAGGGGACAGATGGACTAAATTCTCTTTCCCCATGGTTTACAATTCAGAGAGACAGTGAGAGGAACAAAGAGCCAGAGAGACAGAGCACTACAGAGGGAAATTTAATCACTGAAATGGAGAAGAAAACCTTCTAAAAAGGGAACCTTGGTGTTTCAAAGTTGAGAAGATACCAAAAACTGGAAGTACCATGAGACAAACGCTGTGCCAGCGAAGTCTAGTCGATGAAAGAGAGACAGAAATAGACTTTTTACTGGTGTGCCCAAACTGAGAATGGCGAAAACATGGTGCTTTGGAAAAGCCAGAAATACATTTTCTAGAAACTGTAAATGATGAATGCATTTACCAAAAAAATGCAACTGAAACTAAAATGTATCAAATAATGTAGATTTGTGGCGAGGTGTAACGTCAAAATTAACAGAACACCTTACATTTAGTTTCAAAGTAATTTAAATTATGCATGTACAAAGCAAATGAGGATGTTGGCAGCTTTACAACGCAGCATGAGGTAACTCTCTGAAAACTCATACTTCAAACCCCAGAAATCACGCAACATGCCTTCAGCAAACGGCACACAGCCTGCTAATGTTTACCACTTCGGTTCATCTCTGATGCTCTATACCAAAGGAAACCAAAGGCATGACAGGAAAGAGATCTGACACTGGTAAGTCCAGCTGTCAATCGATCGAATGCTTGCTCACTGTTGATCCGGAGGCAGATTCTTATTTTCTACATTTTAATTTGTTGTTTTCAGTGGACAGTAAAGGAAAGATTAGCACCATTAAAAATAAACATGTATGCTGAATGGCAGGATTTCCGTTTACCCCATGGGTAGAGATAAGTGACATACTTTAAGATCTGAATCTGCAATCTATAGTATCAATGATACATTTATTTTGTATGGATGCATGTTTTCAGAATTTTCTGTTTCTTGTTAAATGAATAAAACATTTTGGAGAAAAAGAAGAATATATTTCCCAAAATTAGGTATAAGAAAAATTATTGGTAAAACCAAAACTCTGGAAAGTCTAACCCTTATAACAGAAGTAACATTGAATCTATTTCTCATAAATTTCTAATTGTTTAGTTTACAGTCAATTTGAAATTTTGGGAAAAAAGCCTTTTGTGTTTCTGTGTGTGATAATTAGCTAGCTTTAGTGGTGTGGAATGGAAAAATTCTTAATCATGGAATGAGTCAGAATAGCTGCTCCACTCTATGCTAAATTAATGCTACAGTCACACTAGGGAAAACAGTGGTTGGAGACCGTGGCGCGACCAAAATGATTGTGACTGTGTGCAATGAACTTGCGATCCTGTTGCCTTTGAAATGGTTGCTTCGAAGACAGGGACCAGGTCTGCAACCACTCGCAGTCAGCTGTTGTCTTCAAAGCAACTTTGGTGGGTCACGATGGCAATAAAACAGCAATAAGACAGAGTCAATCTATTTGTGACATCCGTTTGTGATAATCCGAGGATTGACTGTGGTAAATCGGCGAAAATCGTAAATCTGTTGCTGTCTGTTGCAAATCTGTTGCTGTTCACTTACACAGAAATTCACATTAAACAGAAATTCATATTAACTCCTTATATTCAGTCCAGCCAGAACCTCATAGATGTGAAAGAGAAATTCAAAAATTCCTCCACAAACAGTGACGGAGATGCTGCAGGACAGCAATTTGTTCTATACTTTTAGTTGTACAGCACTTTGGTCAACGCTTGTTGTTTTTAAATGTGCTTATAAATGAATTCACTTGACTTGACTTGACTTATATAGGAATTTAACCAGAATACAACCAGTTGGCAACCACTTAAATTGAGTCTCCTATTGCAATGAATTGCGTCACACATGAATTGCTGACTGTGCAGTGCGGACTGACTCAGATTGATTGTAACACGTTAGCAATCTGTCTGCGTTTATAAATTAGACAGCAATTATTTGGAAATGTGTGCTGTGCCAGTCTGTCTGAGAGTGATTTCAGTCGGTCAAGTCAGACTGTGATTATTTGAAGACAGGTTGCCTCCCACCAGGTGACCTGCGCAATTGCCTTGATTGGAAGTGGTTGCCCAGAGGTTGAAGGTGTAATCTTAGGGTGTTGTGCACACAACTTCTGGGTGACCAGCTGGTTGCCGCAATGACTTGCAATTGGTCGCTGAATGCGAAAAAAATCATCAGGAAACCACAGATTTTTTCTAGTCATGAAGAGGTTGCTCTCCTATTTTTACTCTAGTGTGACTGAGCCATAAGTTTATCACCTGCAAGCCACAGTTCGGTTGTCAGCAAATTAAAGTCATATCCGGCAGCAGGAAGTGCCACCAAGAAATGAATTTAATTTGTTGTTCTGAAGAAGCAGCTCAATATTTTGTAAAAAAAATTTACTTAAAGGGTTAAATAGATAGCGGTTGTGTAGCTGACCCATAATCAGTATTAGTCTTGCTACTTTATGAAAATATCTTTTCATGTTATTTCTTATGGATGACTTTTTATCTAATATCAGCCCCCCACTCCCCCACCGTACACTACCCTAAGTTGGATGAGAGGTAAAAAAAGAATGGATGGATGTTTTATTTTTATTTGATTTCCATGCTAGTTACTAGCATGTTAGCTATACATCTTTTGCAGAAAAAGAAAACTACAGGCTATTAAATGAATCTTTTCAAGTCAACAGTTTAAAACGACCCTTTAATTTTGTTACCATGCAGCCTATTACTATGTTTATCTACACAACAATGCTAGCTTCTGTCAAATACATCTTTAAACTTTCAACCTCTTCTGTACACCTCATGCAATAAAAAGCTCCGTTGTGTAAAAGCACAAATCCTCAACAGTACCTTTAAGGCACTTTATAGATTATCACAGACATTTTGTATGTAACACCAGTAGCTGTGTATATGTGTGTACATTTGGGAGAGCTTGTGTGTGTTTGCTGCAGGTTTCCATAGAGATATTGCCTCCTGGGGTGAGCTGGCCACTGCATCTCACCCAGTAGATCGTATTATGGTCTATATTTACTGTACTAACACACTCAGCGGGCCTTTGTGCCTCTCCCACAAGGCACATACAGATCTCCATGGAGACAGCTGAGGGAAAGAAAATGAAAATACTCTGAATCCTGAAGAGGAAACCATGTGATGAGACAAACCACCTTTATGCACAGACCTTGAAGTCTCATCTTTAAAAAAATCACAAACAAGAATGGATCTATGAATGCTCAAAACACTGTTTATATAGCAGATAGAAGAAGCATATAGCTATCAGCTAGCACTGAATTTGAATACATTTAAAAACCCGAGGATAGCTTGACCTTTATGCCCCCTTAAACCAACCTCTCTGTAGCAGGTGGTGTTAGTGAAGAGCCAGACCTCCTCTTCGTGAAGAAGTTTTCCTTTGTGACCAGCCGGACACTGCCTCCCTCCTCCTGGGCCTTGCTGAGGGAGGCCTCTGCCACCTCGTCACGACTGAGGTACCTATGAAACGGGATAAAATGGTGCTGTGAGGGAATGGAGGATTTGTGGATGTTACATAACCAAAGCACTGGGGAGCAGTTGCAAGGAGATGGATTCATAAACTCTCTCTGGACAGCAATAGAAGCAGGTATGATAGGATATTTGAGGTTGTTCAAGCATACCAGTAATCTTAGTCATCTTTTTTGGACTGCGGTAATCCTTGGGACTCAGCCACATAAATGTAACACACACCATCAACCACATAACTGGCAAAATTCTACAAACGGCCTCAATGCAGTGCCAGATGCACTTTGATTTTTTTCTTGGCACCAAACTGTGCTTAAATACTCAGATTCTTCCTTCCACTGCTTATTTCCTATTCTGAATGTGTGCTTATATTCTGTTTGTCTTCTTCCCCTGCTGAATCCTATTACTATTGCAGCAGCAGCAATCTAATTTCCCCACAGGAATCGTCAATCATCTAATCTAATCCATCTGCCCTGCCACTGGTTTTTATGGCCGTTGTAATACAGATGCCAAGTGTGCAGGTTGAAAATTGCACAAAACTCTACATGCCAATCTGCGCAGGATTAAAATGACCCTGGAATGTCAGAGTTGAGTCAAAATACACGAGGGGAGTGGGGGAAGAAAGTCAGTGACATGTTTGCTCTTGATAGGAAAAGATTCTAGAGGTCTTGAGAGAAAAGCGACCAATCAGCAAATGTCCATAGGTAACTCTGCGGGTCTTAACAGAGGGATGATACAACACTGTAATGGTCTCCACAGAGAGCAATTATCCTACCTTTTTTCTCCACAGGGAAGTCAGAGGTCAGACTTATCCAATAAGCATCAGCCCGGCTGATCATAGTTGTGCTACTCTTGGTACTTGCTGGAACTAGTACTACTTCACCAACCATCAACACAACCAAGTAACAAACTACTTTTCTGTTATCGCAGTAATATCCTGTACTTATTGGGTAAATGGCTCCAGTGGCCACAGTGCAATGGAAATACAGTCAACTTCCCACTAAAATTATAAAGCAAACACATTTTCAGAATGAGTTTTTTTTTTATTCAGTTTATTCAGGCTCAGCCAAAAAGGTCACTGCGCCCTCTCAAGAGAAATTATGTCATACAATTTGGTAACAAAAGAGTTAAACGCCCACATTGGCAATAAGCCATTGCAGTAACAACATTTTAAGGCCTTTTATTAATAAATATGCATTTAAGACATTTTAAGACTTTTTAAGCCACCAAGTGTTTAATAAGATTTTTGCAGTTTTTAATAATCATTCAAAATTGTCACTTTTCTTTGGTTTTGTGATTTCTGTTTGGACAACATTTTCTTGGTTAGCTTAATCCTGAATTTTCTATCTTACCAGCACATAGCAGCATGCGTTTTATCTCTCACTGGATAACCAACACAGATTTATCCTTTCTGTAGAGTAAAAAAAGCACAGGCTGTGCTTTTAACTTTTCTGTAAAAATCAATGATCGGGGCTTTTTAACAAAATACAGCGGTTAAACAAGGAAGAATCTCAAGTCGCCTAGTGTTTCAAAGTCCAAAGCATCCTTTTCCCCTAACACAGAAAAGCGTTCTGCTGTATCAAGCAGAGAAAACAGGTTGAAGTTAGTGAAGAGCTCCTGGTACAGATAACGAGTTTAAGATTTCAAAAAAAGTGAAGAGCAAAAATTCAGATTAAAAAAAAGAAGATGAGGTATGAAAAAAAGAAATGGATGGACAGGAGGCAGCTAATGCGTGGTGTAGCCATTTCACAGACAATCAACTCTGGTGATGAAGCTGTTTCACTAATTGTCGTGCAGATCAATAATTAATGTTTCATCTTCCAAGCATTTGTTCTGACAGTTGTGTCAATTGTGGAACTTAGTTTGATGAAACTTTACTGCTGGCAGACAAACAGTAGCCTTGCCACCTTTGAAATAGGAATCAATAACTGGAATGGCTCCAGGAACTATAAGACATGGAGAAAAATAAATTTAACACTGCTTAACTAAGGAGAAACATTTACTACACAGTAAAAAAACCAAACAAACAGATAAAACATACGTGTCTCGATTTCTTAAATACATAAAAAAATTGTTCTTGAAAGCCTGTTTTTTGCCAGTTTTTTCAAATATATTGATTAACTGTAAAAAGGGTATTCACCACATATATTATTCAGCTGCAAAGACTATTTGTAGCTCTGCATAGGACTTATTATAGTCGTTTCATAAGAAAAAAAAATCATTTGAATTGGTTATTGAATTCTACTTAATGCATTTCTATCCTGATTGCACAGTTTTTCTGATTACTAATGAGATACCAGCCTCCATGAAACACCCTGTCATTTAAACAGGAAGGTGTTGCCACTGTTAAATTCTGCTTTTAGTGTCTCTACTTGGCCCTGCAGGCTATGCAGCGACATTTTTATGCATTTCCACCACCTCCATATGGACAGAATACTTTCTTTGGGAGGGAGATGGAAAGAAGGCAGAAGGAAAAAAATATAAAGGAAAGATGGATGACAGGAGGCAGAAAGTGGAGGAGGGAGACACATCAAAGAGGAGAAGTTTCTCTGGAAACTGAGAGGAGATGAGGAAGAAGGTGAGTCTCCATCAAACACAAGAGCTTCCTTTGCTTCAAACAGTCCCAGCGCAGAGGCTGGATGAAACGAGATACCTTATACTAAACTGGAGTCCAACTGCGCTTCTGGGAGAGAGTGGATATGTGTGTGTATTTGCACGTTTTTATGCAGTTAGGTGCCTGCAGAGTAATTCTGTTCACTAAGGTGACTGCTGCTCCTTGCTGAATGAATCACATTTTCTGTTATGATCCAAACCCCTTCTTGCAGTATCAGGGGGCAGCCAGGTTCACTGATGTTTTTTGCAAAATGTTTGACAAATCGGAATCTACCTACGAAAACCTAGGATGATTTTGACAGAATTTTCATCTATTTAAAAGTAGTTTAGTAGTAGTCTGTTTATTACTAAATATTATGTATTAAAAGTACCATGCGGAGGTTTTGGCCACTAGCAGTAGTAATAAAAGTGGGTCCCCCTTGTTGTTTATCTTGTGCATGAACAACTAACAACAATACACATTCCTGCTGGCTGAGTTAATGTGAATCAACAGCCATGTGCCTCCAAAGATTAGCAAACACGGATGGAAATCATATAAGATTTATAATTCTAAAAAAAAGATAGCTTTGCAAATGTTTTATAAGAAAGTAAATACATTCAACACATTAATTAAAAATCTAAGGTATTCAATTTGGTAAGAAACACTAAATATTTACCAGGAGTCCTCTGTTTGCAAAAAGACTTCTGGTTGTATAGATGTCAACGGGAAAAGTCTATGGGAGCTTGGCTCCTTTGCTCTGTGACCTTAGTAAACACTCCCCTGATGACTTTAAGGTCTTAATGGCTAGTTTCAGGTCATATTCAATAAATTCTTTGTAAATTACAGTGCTTTTTAAGAGTCAGAAAGGAGACCCACCAACCAGATCTGCCCCTTGCTGGTGACGTCTGGTTTAAAACACCAATATGATAACAGAAACATTTAGCTTGATGCTTATTAATGGGACTTCACTACGCAGTGGGTGACAGCACAATGGCTTTGTCCATCTTTTATACACAATTCATAATCATGAATAAAAACTAAATTCCATTATCCTGTATTTCCACTTCACTCTTTACCTGGAGGATCTTTAAAATTTAAAGATTCCCCCAGATTACAATACTTTTAACTACATGGCTAATTAACATAAAAACCATGAGCACATAATGGCATATCATAACACACACACATTAGTCAAGCCATTTCTCAACATTTCTCATTGTATTTCTGGCTTACATACATGATTGCCACCAAAAAAAGTATTAATTAAAAGTTTCTAAATAAAAGTGGCTGGACGTGTTCACTTAAACTGTGTATTTCACTGCAAAAACCTGGCTAAAATACCAGCAGCTAGTAGTTTACAGTGATAAGGTGATCTTTATGTTTCTCTGCCATGGTTGTTACATAATCCTCCTCCTGTGTTAGTGTTTCCATTTATGCACTGAGCTGCTGCACTTTTACATCTTTTCTCTTCAATGTCCCATCATACGTCTATAACATAATGAAAACAACAGCCGTGTGCTGCACAACATGAAAACGGAAGCACAAAATGAGACTGTAGATTTTTGTATTGCCGACAGGGTCGCAGTTTCACGACAGTTACATCCCAACTACGCACATGCTCTCTGGCCAAAGAAAAATGAGTGGATTGAAACCACGTGTTTCTACGACATGTATAAAGCTAAAGCTGGGTATCGGAAACTTGCTTTGTCTCAAATTGCATACTTCCGTACTTAGACTTGCTATTTTGAGTATATAAGTGTGTTCACACCATCAAATATGGCTACATGAAGTGCTCTAAAAGGTGGTAGGATGAGGATGCGTAATCTCTATCGATGATGCTAGCTAGTTAGCTAACAGGCAGATTTTTTTTTTTTTTTAGGCTGATAAAACCAAACATTATATGCGTTGTGTTGTTTAATGTTTGAGTGTGTTAAATTGTAATCTTCACTGTAGAATAATTTAGTATTACGTGGTCACACAGTGAAATATTGCAAATGTCATTATTGGTAAGTAACTCGCCATGTTCATTTTGAGACACTACCGTGTCAAAATTCATGTACTACACAAGTAAGTACTTGGTGTACATAGTGTACTAAAGGAAGTATCCCAATTGAGACACTATTATCTTAGATTAAGAATGGGAACAGGGGAAGTGGCTAGTCTGGCTCCATCTAGTGAGTCATGAGTTATCTTGTTTATTCAATCTGTGCAAAAAACGAGTACAGTGCTCAACAAATTTATTAGACCACCACCCAGTGTAAGGTTTATGCCACAGCTGCCCTAAATTAACAGTATTGGTAATTACCAAAATCATTTTTTATATTTCTGTAATGGTTAATCCACCACAACGTGCAAGCTCTTTAATCAAAATGATATTTTTAATGCTAAAATATAATTACTGTTTGTTATCCGTTAATTTTCTAATTTACTGTTTTACAAAAAAGCAGAAAAAAAATAGTAAAACACATTATTATTTTTTGATTAAGATGCCAAACTACAGTTATTTACATGCATTCCTGAACAGAAAAATTAGTTTTAGTGGTTGAATGTTATGCTTGATTAATTTCTGACTTCTCAGAGAAGTCCAGTGTGCCGGCTCAAATTTGGGTATAAAAACGTGAATTCAGTTTGAAATTCTTCACTCCTGTTCAAAATGGTAAAACGTGGAGAACTCACTGAAAAGGAAAGAGTCTGCATTAAAGGACTTCATGATGCTGGATGGTCTTTCTCATTTTTATGACAAGTGGGCTAATAAATTTATTAAGCACTGTATATAAATAGCAATTCAAAATTTTACAGGGATTTTATACTGAACTATGTTGTGGCCAGGGCTAGTAACTTCCTATCTAACTGATCAGCAGCTGGTGATTCATAATTACTTATCCAACTTTCAGCAGGCCAGCAAATTAGTGTATTTCCCAAAATCAACAGATTATTCCTGTAATATTACTTTCTATAGTTAGTATAAGTAGTTACAAAGCTAGTAAATTTAAACATGCTGCACAGATTTGTTGGAGGTTGCATCAGGACTGACAAAACACAGCATGATTTGAACTAGATTATCTGGACACGGTTTTCTGCTGGTAGACATTTGATGCACAGCTGCAGGGGCGCTGTTACAGGCTCAGGGAGGCAACGGGTAGCTGACAGCGTACATGCAGAGCTGCAGACAGCCGCCTGGCTCCGCCCAGGCCGGCCTGCAGCTCAGCACAGAGGCCAGACCCTGCTCAGCTGTGTGAAATCAAACTAACGAGCTGCTGCTCCAGTATGGCCCAGTTGAAGCTGCTTTGATTGATTGCTGTCCTCCACCAGCCTCAATGAGACAGGGCTGACAGCAACAGCCTTTTCAATGGCAGAAAGACATGTGAAGCTGCCAATTCCCATTTTAAATATATAAATTTGAGCATGAACTTGATATGTAGTATGCTAACTTTAGCTTAACAAAATAATGTATACAAAAAAAAAAAAAAAAAAAAAAAAAATGGAGGAAAA
>VUQI01048566.1:0-15445 GCA_015106735.1 Paratilapia polleni | reverse complement strand
CACAAAAGCTTGTCTCACGTTTGCCAGAAAACATCTTGATGATCCCCAAGACTTTTGGGAAAATATTCTGTGGACTGACGAGACAAAAGTTGAACTTTCTAGAAGGTTTGCGTCCTGTTACATCTGGTGTAAAACTAACACAGCATTTCATAAAAAGAGCATCATACCAACAGTCAAACGTGGTGGTGGTAGTGTGATGGTCTGGAGCGGCTTTGCTGCTTCAGCACCTGGACGACTTGCTGTAATTGATGGAACCATGAATTCTGCTCTCTACCAGAAAATCCTGAAGGAGAATGTCTGGTCATCAGTTTGTTCCCTGAAGCTCAAGAGCACTTGGGATATGCAGCAGGACAATGACCCAAAACACACCAGCAAGTCCACCTCTGAATGACTCAAAAAAATAAAATGAAGGTTTTTTGTGTGACCTAGTCAAAGTCTGGACAATTCTGCAAAGAAAAGTCAGCCAAAATTGCCAGTTATCACAAACGGTTGATTGCAGTTGTTGCTGCCAAGCTAGGCACAACCAGTTATTAGGTTTAGGGGGCAATTATTTTTTCACATAAGGCCATGTAGGTTTGGATAGCTTTTTTCCCTTAATAAATGAAACCATCATTTAAAAACTGTATTTTGTATTCACTCAGGTTATCTTTGTCTAATATTAAAATTTGTTTGATGATCTGAAATATTTAAGTGTGACAAATATGCAACAAACTAAGAAATCAGGAAGGGGACAAACACTTTTTCACAGCACTGTAGATGTTAATCGAATTGCAAAACCAAAATCTGTTGTTAGTAGGACTAAATGTTTAATTCTTACACTTCCCAACTAAAAGAAAATGCACCAGACCTTGTTTTACAATGTAATATTTGTTTACATAAATCTTAGGCTACTCTTTTGATATAACTGTAGATTTCCATAGCTTTTTGGTGAAATCTACATTTACACTGCGGGAACAGTGCTTTATAAGATAAAAAAAAAAACAACCCAATGAAATATATTTGTTTTGGAAATTATGCAGGACAAAAAGGTTGAGTATTTTGCCTGCAAAATTACAATTTTAGAACAAATCTACAACATTTCTAAATGTTTTGAGACATATTTGCCCAACTACCCAAACATTTAAGTAATCCCTGTTCTAATTCTTTAGAAGATATCTCATGTCTCTCTCTGACACCATCCTGACTTTCTGACTCTTAAATTAACTGAGCCATCCTCAGTGTTATTAACAAAAACATCTTTTCCTGCTATAACAGGTAACATGTCACAACATCACAGCTGCCTATAAGTGTAAAATACAACATTTCATATGGTCTCCAATCAGATTAAATACACTGAAATTTGTAATTGTGCAGCTGTTTGACTACTCTAGCTGTGCCCCAAGAAATATCTACAAGCTGGAGGTGCAAGTTTTAATCAGCATAATGAGTAACATATCCAATTGGATGTATCAGATTACAGGCAGCCTTTCCTCTGATGTTTCCAGTGCATATGGTTGAATGTAGCATTTCTAAATACAGCTTTTAGTAATGCTGGCACCATAGCTCTGCATGTGGAAGACATGTCTGTCTGTGTGTCAGTCAGTTGATCCAAGATAAAATTTTGTACAAACATCCATGGTCCCTAGAGGCTGAAGGCTGCTGACCTGGGTGTTCTGTTGATGTTTTTTCTATCAGCAGGCTGACATTTTTGACTTTTTGCAAAATATTACACAAATATCTGTGGTGCCAAAACAATGAATCCTAATGATTTTTACACCCCCAAACTCCTTTCTGCATAGGCACCGTGACCAAATACCTGAAAGAAGTTGTATTTCATGTTTAGTAGTAAACATGAGCATTTTTAAAATAAATAAACAAATAAATACATGCATACCTATGCTAACATGCGTGCTAAGATACTGAGCTTTGCAGATATTACCTGCTAAACATCAACATAGTAGCCTGGATATGTTGCCATATAGCTCAAAGAACTGCTGTCCCCATATATAAAGCCTCAAAGAGCAGACTGTAGAATGATAAAATACATTAATCCATGCCATTATTCCTCATAACACATTGTACTGTCTTTCATTATAGTGTATTGGATTTAAATCTTTGCTCCTCTGTGTGAATATGTATAAAATGATAGGGATAAACTGAATTTACAGGACCAGATTTTCCAGTATTGCTCCTTTAATGGCCTGTCTCTGCAAATTAATTTTCTACTAATCTAAAATGTGATTTGACATTTTCATACTTGGAGGATACGTTTGGCCTACAAATAATTAAATGCATATATCACAATTTTTTGGAGCATTCAATTCAATTTCAATTTAATTTTATTTATATAGCACCAATTCACAACAACAGCTGCCTCAAGGTGCTTTATACTGAAAAGTAAAGACCCTACAATATTTGAGGGAAAACCCCATCAATGTGACGATGACGTATGAGCAAGCACTTGGTGACAGTGGGAAAGAAGAATCCCCTTTTAACAGGAAGAAACCTCCAGCAGAAACAGACTCAGCAAGGGGATGAGGGGAAAGCAAAGAGAGAAGAGCATAAAGAGACAAGGACAAAACAAACTTTGGGAGAAAGAAGAAAAAATTTAATGACATGCAGTAGCGGCATATAATGTATCAGGAGTGAAAAGAGGGGGGTGGACAAGAATTGCTCAGTGCATTATGGGAAGTTTTCCAGCAGCTTGAGCTTATTGCAGCATAAATAAGTGATGGTTCAGGGTCACCTGATCCAGTCCTAACTATAAGCTTTATCAAAAAAGAGAGTCTTAAATGTAGAGAGGGTGTCTGTCTCCCGAATCCAACCTGGGAGCTGGTTCCACAGGAGAGGGGCCTGAAAGCTGAAGGCTCTGCCTCCCATTCTACTTTTAGAAACTCTAGGAACCACCAGTAAGCCTGCAGTCTGAGAACAAAATGCTCTACTGGGATAATATGATACTATGAGGTCTTTAAGATGATGGGCCTGTATATTCAATACTTTGTATGTGAGTAGAAGAATTGTAAATTTCATGCATGCAAGTATGGTGTAGGGTTGGTAGCACCTCTCAGCTGATATTTTAATGTAAAAGGAATGAAACAGAACAATTTTACATGAATATGATTTAATGACAAGCAACCATAAAACTAGAGAGTTTATTTTCATCTACATGTTTAGTTTACCAGATTTCATGTTATACATTTTTTAGACAATTACAAAAATAGCTTAAATCTTTTACAACCAAATACACAACCAAAAAAACAAACAAAAAAAAAGACATTCTCACAAAGTCAAGCTAACACTGTGGTATAAGATTTCCTAAACTCTAACCAGACATTGTGTCATTTACTCATTAAGCCATAAAAATGACACTGATAGAATCTGCAAAAGAAATAAACACATTATGTAATGTGGCAGATAACCATCAGCTTCCCCAATAAAACAGTCTACTTTCAATATAACTGCAACCTCAACATACATTTTATCATGATTCCCAAACAAAGTTTGTTTTACCTTAATGATATGCAATGCATTTTCATTAAAAAAAAATTTTTTTTATAGAAAATATTTTTTAGACTACTTGTAAATTAAGTTTAAAACATTTTGTAGACTAATCTTTCAAAACCTGAACTAAGTTAGGCACCTTCTAATCATTATTATTCCACTGATACAGAAAATGTTTTGCATGTTTTAAGTGATGCAACATTGCGGGTATAACGCAAAACGATAATAAAAAAAGTCTGTCATGAGGTTTGTTACAGCTTCTCATTTGAGGGCTAAACAGGAACTGTTCTGCAGGGATATGTAGTCTACAACATACTGGAACATAATGTGCGCCAGTTTATAGGACACCAAGTCGATATTTATAGTTACAAGCAAGTCAGCATTACAAATGTACTGTTCCTAATATCAAGCCCATTTGAAACATTACAGTATTTGTTGAAAATATTTAGCAGCCTCTGTGGTCATGGGTTAATGGTACTGAAGATAACAAACCGATGTAACTTGTAGAAGATTGCTAGTCAGTCATGATTAACCTGAAAATTTATTTTGCCTTGAGAAAAGATCATTATAATAGTAATACGGTATTAAAAATATCAATGAATATACAAGCGTCTACTAAGAAACTTCAGCATCACTTCCCGTTAATATGAATGTGTCTGTTTATAATAATCCTATGCCATTATCAGTCCTGTATATAGTGTCCAAACATGTGAAAATATTACACCTGAACTAGCCAGTACAATTACATTTTTCCATATGATTTACAATTCTTTAAAAAGTATGCATTTGTGCGTGTGTGTGTTTTTGATTTAAACAGTACATAAAAGTATTTAAGCACCAAGAAATGATTCAGTCTGAGGAAAATGTATTACAAAGACCACAACAAACCAGTAAAAGTCAGCTGATTGCAAAGACTGTAATAGCTGAAAGAAAGAACCCACAAAATTCAGAATATGAACCACTGTGCTGAGTGAGTTGCTGAATGAAAAAAAAGAAACTACCCCAAAGAAATAACTGTTGTGTGTATATTTGATTCGAATTTTATACTTTACTGTGTTAGTCCTACATTCCATGACTAATATCGATTCAAAGCTATCTAACAAACAACACACATTTAAGTCAGCAGCAAGCACTTCTACTGCTGTCCAGGAAAAACTGGCAGCAGTAATTAAACACGTCTTTGTTTTTTCTGGGATTAAAATATAATGATCAGTCAAAATGCATCAAGATTGGCAATCACTTTTCAAGCAACTGAAACACTGATTTATCACCAATACTGTTAATGGTTCCTTCAAATCTGACCTTAAAGTTTCACTACCATTTTATCCCACAAACATGGCAATGCACAGGAATGCAAAATGAAACTGGCGATAGGTAAGAATATACCAAAATAAAACAAAACAACACACAAGTCACCTCTGCCATAAATATAAAACGGTGGACTTACTGACATTTCTGAGTGGCTTGTTCATAAGAAAAAAAAATGCTTACTGCAAGTTAAAATGAATGCTTTTTGAGGTTTCAATGAGGGACCACAAGTCATACAAGCTGATAGGATGCTATACAAAACTGTTATGATCATGCATTAGTGAAAACTTTTACAAAAGATTAATTCAAGAGATCACCAAAACATGTTCAAACTATCTGCACAGGAAATCCTTCCTTATGTGCCAGTGACATCATTGACTCTCCAAAAACCTCAACTGGTTATCAAGCCTTTACAAAACATCACCAGAAACAGCTTTATCTTTCTCTCTGAGGTGAGTGTGGAAGCGAAGTGTTTGCGCCCTCTTGGAGAGATTCCATATCGGAGGATGTGAGAGTTCGGTTTGACACAGAGGCATTACATGGCCAGCTCTGCTTCATAAAAGCCAATCAGCCCCTTGTGATTTCTACGTGTCTGCGTGTCCTTACTCCACTGGATCTTGCATCCTTTCAGGGCTGAGAGAGACGCTTGCGTTTGAGCTTCTGCCTTGCCATTTCCTCCTTTTAGAAAACAGAGACAGGACAAGAGAGTACTGACAACACACTCCTCCATCTGCCAAGAAATTTGTCCATCCGTCCAAACATCCATCCATCCATCCCGTCGATTGGATGAGTACACATATCACAATCAGGCAACAAGTCAGACTTTGTTAGCTAGGCACTCCTCTACTCCAACACTGGCATCTAGACTGTCCTTCAGACTAAGAGTCTCACAGCCAGTTCACTTCTGTCTCTTCAAAAGCACGGCTGCATTCACAACAACACTGGATCTCGAGTTAAAAAAAATCATAATACTGAAGACTCAAAAATGTCCTTGTTCTCAAAGTCTCAATATATTATATAATAGGATTTTATAAAAAAGGAAAAAGGGAGTGGGTTGTTGGCATAGTATTCTGTTGCAATATATACCACATCAATATATACAGACTCCATGCTGCTGGTTAGTCATCACTGCAAAAGAAGAAAAATAGGGACTGATTAGTACTGAAGCCTTGTATTAAAATGAGCAAATAACTACTGATTTCAGATATTCATGCTCTGCAATTTCAAACACACACACACACACACACACACACACACTGTAATATACTTACAAAATGCCCCTGTGTCAAATAAGCCAATAAATATAAATTCAGTTGAGTAATACTAAGCATGTGCTTTAACTCTGTTAGCTATTCCCTGACAATACTCTCCGCTATCTCAAAATCATTTGTAAATGATTTCATTAGTTAACAAGATGCTTTTTTATACATATGTGTATATATATATATATATATATATATATGTGTGTTAGATATCTTAACACTCACCTTGTGCCAGCAGCCTGGTATGGGCAGCCCATCACGTCCCTGTAGGGTGACAACAGAAGTTGAAGTTGTATGCTTACCTGCACCTTAAATGTCTGCATGCTGCAGACTTTAGTATCAGCGACTAGTGCCAATGCTGTCACTGTCAGTATTTACAGTTACAGTATTTATTGTTAGCCTTTCTGTATGTACGGATCTATCTGCGCATGCTCCTATTTGTGACCGTGGAAACATCTTAATTTCTTGATCTCACCTGCTTTTTTCTTTTTTGTTTTCTTCTTTACCAGCATGTATAATTCAGAGCAAGATGTATGTTTTTAGCTTGACCAGGCATAGACAGCCTCTCTTTATTATTATTGACCTGGACCTACATGAACGATGTGTTGGTAAATGTCAGAATATGCATTTCAGAGTTTGAAACAAATGGAAAAAAACAAACAAACAAACAAAAAAAACCAAACAAAAACAAAAATGAAATGTTTAAACAGTCAATACCAGCAGTATAGGCACCACCAGTAGTGATCAGAGAGAAGTGAAGAAAAGAAGGAAAGATACTGTACCACAGGACAGGGGGCCTCAGGGCCAGAAGGAGGAAGAGGAGGAGTTTGAGGGGAAGAAAGCCCTGCCTTCACAGACAGCTCTTTAGGCTCATCACAACCCTGTCAGCAAGAGCCAGTTACACAATTATAGCACTGAAGAACAAATTCAGAAAAGCACAGAAAGGGTGAAACAGAGATAAGATAAATGCTAAGTGTCTTTAAACGAAAAGGAGAGAGGAAAGTGGCATTAAGTAAATCAGCATTGCTACAGAGCCTTTGTGTGTACATGTGTGTGGAGGCAACATACCACAGGACAAGGCTGGTCCAGACCTGGAGGACCTTGTTCTCCCTTCTGGCCTTTTAGACCTCTCTTCCCTACTGTTCCTCTGTCACCCTGAACATAACGAGGACAACAGTTGAACACATTCATAAACTCATCACATCCAGTTAACTTAAGAAACAGCCCAAGTAAAATGGTGGAATTATAATTTAAAGTAAGTCATTTACTAGTGTTGCTATGTTAAAAGACTATTATTACGCATGGGCATACAATGTTAAGGACGATGCAATAACCTGGATGAGACTGTTATTTTTAAAAATATTTTCTTTGCATTCTGTTTGGACTTACTTTGTCTCCTTTTTCCCCTCGATCACCTTTTTCTCCCCTCAGGCCTGGGAAACCCTGGATTTAGAACCACAAGTCAGGAGGGAGCTTATTACTGAATGTGGGTTAAACGTTACTTAAATTGAACACACTGAAAATGTAACTGAAAATGTCAACATGTATATTTTTAGTAAGAAACTCACATCTAGTCCTGGCTCCCCTGGTTTTCCCTATGAACACACATTCACAAAGTTGTTTTTTTTTAAATTATTGATAAAACCCGCACAATGAAAAAGAGATTTATTAAACACATTTATGGAGATTATTGTGTTCTTACTTTGTCTCCCTTGGCACCTGGAAGGCCCACTAACCCTGGAGACCCGGGTGGACCTTGGAGGCCGTCTGATCCCTGCAGTTAAAACAGACAGTCGCCACTGTATCATGTCCAGTTATTTAACCATGACAAACATTAGGTTTTCAGGCTTTATTATGGTAATAAGGGTCCAGTTGTCACTTACTCTGTGCCCAGGAGGACCAGTGTCCCCTTTCTCTCCCTTTATCCCCACTCCTGGCTCACCCTGCATTAGAACACAGTCACACTGAGCACTGGACAACATATCATACAGCCTCCAAAATATATGGATAAATGACCTTGCCGTCTTACCTTAGGACCAGGCATTCCATGTAGCCCCTGAAAGACATTGTATGATGTAAGTCTGTGCAAACAACAAACTTGATTGGACTACTTTTTACCTGAAATGGGATAATGTTATGCTGTAAGTATTCACCATGGATCCAGGGTGTCCAGGTACTCCCGGTGGGCCTGGTGGGCCAGGTGGGCCTGGCTGGGAAATCATCTGAACCTGACCACCAATGGAAAAGGAAGCTTATAAATTAAGTCATGACCAAAAGTCCTTGAGAGCCACCGCTGTTCAGTTTCTCAGCTGCATTTTATACTTTACACAGCCATTCCTCAAAGTATCCAGAAAATTTCAGATTGTTTGATGTATTTTTATTGACAGCTAAGTATTCTTATTCATTTCCAGAATGAAAATCAATTAGAAAGAACTTCAAATTTAAGTATAATCAAAGGTAATGAGTGTTTGGAGGATTAAAAATAGTGTTAAAAAATGTAAAGCAATGAAGTAGATGGTTCAAAACATGCAAATAACTTGTATTTTGCTTTACACTGACTGCCTGTAGTGGCAGTAATCTGTAATAAACTCAGGTGTATTTCATACTAACCAGGTTGTCATCCAGTCTGCAGTCGCCTTTTTCTCCTTTCTGTCCATCCATACCCTGACCCACAAAGAGCAGGATTAACTTTCAGCTGTTTTTAACGTCGTCACAATTTGTGTTATAAGGGAAACTGAGTCACCGTCACTACTTACAGCAGGGCCGGAAAGACCCATCTCTCCTTTCTCTCCTCTCATGCCAGGAGGTCCTGTCTCACCCATGTCACCTTTGGGTCCCTGCAGGTGAAAAACAGACTAATGAGACTAAATCTCACATTGAGCAGAATGGGAAGTAGTGAATAAGAAAGCAACATGAGCCTGGGTGTAATATACTCTCTCTGTAAGTATACCTTCTCCCCATCATCTCCTGCTGGTCCAGGTAAACCAAGTTCACCCTGATAAAGGACAAAAAGAGGAAAGATTCACTTACTGGACAAATCATTTTATGGACTTTACCATTCCATAAAATCAGGCTTAGCACATTTTGGGTTTCATCAAACATCACTATCAGCCAGTCACAGCAGTGCTAATCATTGGTAGGAAGTCAGAAGACTTGAGGATGCCTTACCTTTTCCCCTGGAGGGCCTGGGGGTCCTGGTGGTCCAGGTGGGCCCTGAAGAAAAACAGACAAAATAAAAGAAGTGGGCACATAGGCTTTATAATACGACTACTCTTACACTAAACTACAATCTGCCAATCTTTAACCTTGCAGCAACTGATTTTTTTGGCCACTCAGCATTGACATACTGCATATCTGTTAGCAAATGACAGCTTATTAACAGATCCAGCTGATCAATAGCAACACTGCATTCTCCACAGAGGAAAAAAAAAAATCTTGTTAAGCTGCCGGGCACGTGGGGTTTTAGGGACTCTCGTGCTAACAGCAGCTGCCGCTTACGGTGCAAAAAATTGCTGGTGAGAGCTGTGAGAGTGAACTCAAACAATTCAAACAAAGACCTAAAAGCAGCTATAAATCTGTGTGGAGCTAAAGAGGGCCTTCTCTTACAAGCAGTCATGTGCTTCATATAAAAATATGACACTATAACAGCTTTAATTAGATCTGCCGTTTTAAGACAGTCACATAGACATGCTGTACTTATTTTAGCCATTTGCTCTCATTGTTTATCACACTGAGGCTGGTAACTCATCATAAAGGCCTGAACAGGGAGGTCAACACAGAACACTATATTTCACAATGTGGGCCTGACAGTAAACAAATCCAAAACCTTTTTTTCATTCCTTTTTGCTGATCGCAACCAACTTGAAGCAATTTTATCTCACAGAGATTGTAAAACAGCTCTGAGTGTGGTTTGTGCTACACAATAGCCTGGCATGGCTTTGCGTGATTGTTTGTATGCAGGGTGAGACTGTTGGAGAAAACATTCATGTGACTTTATGTAACACTAATGATGAATGAAGAATAGCGTGCATATATGTAACAGGCCATATTCATCCCATGCAGTCTGGTGTTCTGCTATGAGTGATAGCTCTCTTAAATCACTCCCCTAAATCTCTACATTCACAGTGTTGCACTTGTTATTTTTCCTTCTAAAGGCTTTGGTCATCTTGAAGTAATAAAAATGAAAGCCACGTCGCCTCCCAGAGGTGTACAATTCTTTTTCCAGTCCCTAACTTGGTGTTTGTTCTCAGTTTTTAAGCCATGGAGACCGATAGATGTTTACGAGCAACGATTTGATCTGAGATATTCCATCATTGGAAAGTGAAGGCTATTCATGCAAATAAATATATAAAAAGCTGCAAAATGAATGACGGTGACAAACAACCCATTTTAGCATCATTTTAAACCAAATTCATCATAACAGAAACACTGCTTTTCACACAAACAAGCGAATGGATCAACACGCAAGTTGTGTGGCCAATGAGCATCACCTGCTCCATGGATATGTGGATTCATAACTCCAACAGAGACCCTGCGTGTGAATTTGTGCCAACTGATCCACACTGGCAAAGAGCTTCTGATAAGATCTCAGGTTCATGTTTTCACCAATCCCTTTGTAACGTTCTCACATTGCTTGTCTACAGCGCTGCATGCAGGAGCCAGTGTCAGATCAGCTCCAAGGGGACCTGGTTCATAGTAGTTTTTAATCAAATGCATCCTCCACTGCATAGATAGCCATCTGCCAGTAGCATGTACCACAGTATATGGCAGGATCAAAGAAGCTTGTGTATGAAGACAGGGATGTGGGACTCTGGTGACATTGAGGAGTTTCCTTCCCATCCATTCCAATGCATACCTGTTGTGTATTAACTAAGTTACTGTATGTGGAGCAATGGTAACACAAAGCAAAAACACACCATGCTGCCCTGTAGTAAGTTGCAACCACATATTTTACAGATACATAGCATGAAAACACAGAGGGCTGTTGATTTTTCCTGCATAATTAATCAGGTTTCCTAGGCTGCGTGTTATCTGACAGAACAGCACAGCTGTACTTTATTTATAGGGGCTGTGCTTTTTATCCTAAATGAATACACAAGAGACTCTGGTATACTGGGACATTCAGTAATGCTCTTTAGATGTGGCCCCTAGAGTGACATCCAATACATCTGAAGTCTCAGGCTCTTTGTAGGGGCGCATCTACAAACACAAACAGATCCAGTGACAAAGGAGGTAGGACATGCAGTGGATACACACAAGATGCTTATATGCATATCTGTGTATTAGTGTTAGTTACTGATCACACCGCCAAAAACTATGCACCAACAGCACAGCGGATTACCGAAACACTGATGGTGTTGATGGCCTGTCAAGAAGAAATAGTAACATGTTCAATTTTGCGGTTTCACACTGAAACAATGCAGGCGTTTCTTCTTACCACACTGCCAACTCTGGGTTTGTTTAAGATTTGCCTCATTCCTATTGTGGAATTCAGTAATAAATGCCTGAATGAAGTGATGAAATGCAACTGTAAATCTCATCTCACTGATACTTAAATATCACTCACCTGGAAAGCATCTAGAAGCTTCCCATTGAAGTCAATGATGTCTGAGGTGCCTGGAGCGCCTTTCTCACCAGGATAGCCCTGAGACAGATTAAAATAAAAATATATATAAAATAAACAAAGATAATCCAAAATAAATGGCTCAATATAATACCAGGAGGATAATGTTAGCCCTTAACCATAACAAACATACCGTGGGCCCCTGTGGTCCTTGCTCTCCTCTTTCTCCTTTGTCACCCTGTTTATGCCATGAATGCCATATTATGGTAAAACTCTCTCACAGCAAAATTATTAGTGTCATTACTGATTCTTTTAAAAAATATTTCAGATACATTTCTTACCTTTAATCCTGGAAGTCCATCCATGCCTCTCTCTCCTTTTTCGCCTGTCCCAGGCTCGCCCTGTTTCAATAAACATTAAATGTCAGAAATATATTTAAAATCATCAGTGTCAGAGACATGAGAGTTGATGAGTAAAGCTCAGCTGTACCTTTTCCCCCAGGGGACCCTGTGGTCCTGGATACCCAGGCTGCCCATCCTCTCCCTACCAATTCAAAACAGTCAATAAATGTAGAGAGAGCTAAATATTTGGCTACATTAACACAGCTGATGAGCCCTTTGATGGAAACAGTTAACAATCTTACCGGGTTCCCAGGCAGTCCTTGTGGCCCCTAAGGTGGAAATATATTTGAATACCATGATTTTTCAGAGTAAGACAAATCATTCCCACAGACACATAAAAATACTCAAACAACAAAAAACAAATTGCTTTAGCTGTAAAAAAATAAATAAATAAATTAAGCTTAGTATGGACTATGCTCACCTCAGCTCCATCACGACCAGGAAAACCCTGAAAGGACAGAGGAGACACTTGGTGATGCACCCCACTACAGGTAAATTTGCTTCAAGAACTTCAACCACTAGATGTCACTCTTTAATAAAGCATACAAGGCAGTCCGTGGACTTCAGTTGCTTTAGCAGTTTTTCCGATACAAGCCGCAGTGCTTAGAGAAGAATTACAGGAAATACATGAATGATGAGTAGAGAAAAAACAACAAATACAGATGGTTCAATACAGGCCACAACTGGTTACCTAATGCATGGATAAGCAGGGAAATTATGCTGTTATGGCCTTTCCAACAGCCAGATCTAAACCCAGCTTTGGTCTACCTTGTTGGACAGCAGCGTTCCTTCAGCAGTGAAGTTAAATCTTTTAGTGCGCCCCCTCCAAAAGGGTTCCAGAGACTCGAAAAAACTGTAGTGCCTCTTATTAATTTATTAAGACTTCTTTTTTTTAGTTTGTCACACATTCATTTGGCAGGATCTGAATATGAAGCCCTCAAACTGAAGTCTGTGTATGATACGCCATCAAGCACAAACTTCTGTCCATCAGTAATTTGACATATTTAGCTTATGAGACCTTTTAAGTGTCCATTTGTGAGAGCCAGGTGGAAGCAGCTAAACATCTGCTATGAGGTCATTCATGGCAGACAGCTTAGTGGGGTCTTGTGCAAGAGCCTTTCTCTTTCTATTGCTTCCTCACACACACACACTACTATCAAGTAGTTGTGTTTACTTGATAGTTCAGTGCACTCTAATAAATGCATGATATAAATTGAAGGTTATTAGCCCTCCATTCGGTAATATGGAGAAGCTGCTCCGATATTCCCCAGCTGGTTTTCCTCCTCTTGTTCTGTCTGCACATGCACATACAAACTGTCATCCCCATCCTTCCTACTGCTTTCTGGTCCTCTTTTATTTCAATCCTCCAGCAACCCTTTAACCTTTTTTGTCTCTGCTCTTACCTTCTTAACATCTTTTTATCTTTCCTTAAACAACATCCATCCATCCATCCTGACCCTGGAGAGGTCACCAGTCCATCACAGGGCTAGAGACAGATGGCCACACACTCTCTCATCCACCCCTACAGCCAACTTTGAATCATCAATTAACCTAACATGCATGTTAGGTTAATTGGACTGTGGGAGGAATCCAGAGCACCAGGAGGAAACCCATGCAGGCAGAGGGCAGAGGGAGAACATGGAAACTCCACACAGGAAGAACCTGCTGACCAGGAGGTTCAAACCCAAAAACCTTCTTGCTGCAAGGTGACAAGGCTAACCAGTACACCGAGAAATGATGCTAAAGTCACTTATTTCTTGAATTTACATATGCTGAATGAAAGCAAATGTCTATTATATTATTTACCCACATGCATCAGACACTTCTTTCTATATCACAGATAAAAATGATAAGGGTTTGAGGACACCAGAGCCGGCAGGCTTGCTCACTTTCTCCTGCTCAGCCCACTCAGACATCTGCCCACAACATGGAGTGGCTCTGTGCACCCCTCTGTGCTTTGTTTTGCTGTTTTGGGTTTTGCAACTCCTTTAATCAACTTGAAGAGTACATTTGCAATCGACTAGGTTATAAGTTGGGCCCCTTTTCTTCGACCCGCCTGTTTTTTGTCATTTTTTGAGCTGTGCTGGCTTTCTCTGCTGTTGGTTCAGCAGTTCTCAAGTCACCCACACTGAAACCAACATTTTTCACTTGAATCCCTCGCTGTCCTCTTGTGCCAGTTGAGGGTAACACTGCATTTATTCCTACACTTAGAAAAACAAAAATTACCTTCATAGTCTCCTTCTCTTCAATTCAATAACCACAGTTTCAAGTTTTGTTGCAGCTGAACTAAACCCTGGGAAGCAGAAAGTTAATTTTAAGAAACAAAAATGGCCTCAGGCGAGGAGCACACTATTGTTTGGTGAGACCGGCAAACTGCCCATGAACTCACCGCAGTGCCATATCTGTTTCAGCGTGCACAGCGACACAGTTGTGGTAGGAGGGTGGGAGAACGGAGGGAGGGGGTGTTGGAGAACATTGTGGCCGCTAACTTACACAAAACAGATGAGGCCAGGAGTAGAGTTGCTATTCTGGGACTTCTTTAGGTAAGCCACAGCACACTGGCAAATCCCAGAAAAATGAGAATAGGGGTTCACTGCGACTTAGTGCGTAGACCTTTACCCCTTAAATACATGTGTATAAATCCACATTCACAGGTTGTATCTATACACAGAAAAACAGTTTGCAATCTGTCACAGTGCTGTGGTTAAAGAGTATGATCAGAGTAATGAAGCCGCTGATGACTGAACTGTTTGTGGTGTAACTTTAGTTTGATGATGATGGAAAAGTGATGGAGGAGGAAAATAAAAGTGACTAATAGGAGCGTGTGGGTGTGTGTGGGAGTTTTGTTTTGTAGTGTCAGTGTCTACATGGCTCTTTCATGTACAATAGTGTGCAAAAGTCTTGAGTTACTCCTCATTTTTTAAATATTTTGCTAGGAAAATGGGTTATAGGTGCAGCAATTTATTGAAAAATGTGCAAACATACATGGAAATACAGTATATAAGGCAAATCTAACAAGGTGGAAAGTCACTATTTGGTATGACCACCTTTATTCTTCAACACAGCCTGAACTCTCTTAGGCAGCTTTCTTGTAATTTCTTTAAGTAGTCTTCAGGAATAGTTCTCCAGGCTTCTTGAAGGACATTCAAAGCCCTTCTTTGGATGTTGGCTGCCTTTTGTTCTGTTCTCTGTCAAGATGATCCCACACTGCTTCAATAATGTTGAGGTCCGGGCTCTGGGGAGGCCAATCCATGACTGACAGTGTTCCATTGTGTGTTTTTCTATCCAGGTATGCTTTAACTGTGTTGGCAGTGTGTTTGGGATCATTGTCATGCTAAAAAATAAAACTGTTGTCAATCAGACACTTTGCTGATGGTATCTCATGGTGGATCCAAATCTGACAGTACTTTTCTGTGTTCATATTTCCATCA
>VUQI01048562.1:55287-86948 GCA_015106735.1 Paratilapia polleni | reverse complement strand
AAGTGAGTACGTTTGAATTAAAAAAAAAAAAAAAAAAGGAATTTTGATTTTAAAACAATTTCCCAATTACGAAATATGCTTGTACAACTTTTACAATAATGTATGGTCCTGCCAGTAATTTTTAAAGACCTAATTACAGTCAAATCTTTGTAAATTAAAAAAAAAAAAAAAAAAATGCATGTACGGAGTGACTTTTATTTGCATCTTAACTTTACAATTTAAAGTGTCCAGAGATGATTTTTGCTGACAAATGTAACTGCAAAAATAAAAATGAATTAAATTTACATTGTTCTTTTTACCTTAGAGCATTACAATAATTGCTGCATATGATCACACCACACTGGCAGCAGTGCAAGGTGCTTGCCTGCCATGTAGGGCAGTTTAAGTTTCAATGTCTCTCCGTAAGATACTTTGGCATGATGCTAGTAGCTGCCCAGGACTGAATAGCCAACCTTGACATTAATGGATAACCACCTCTACCACCTTAGCAATCGCATCCCAGAATAACATGGACCACTTAGCTTGACTACTGGTTATGTTTTGTACTGCATTCAATAAAATTTTAAGTGTAAACTGCCAAATCCCAATAACAGTCATCTCAAGTACTTTACATAGTAAGGTCAAGAACTTGAAATATTAATGAGAGAAACCCACAGAATCCCTCTGACCAAGCATCTGGTGATGGTGGGGATGGAAAGACCCCCTTTTAGCAGAAAGAAACCTCCAGCGGGCTCTGGGTAAGAGGACATCAGCAGTATAAAATGATGAGCATTACTGTAACAAACTTTGAGGATGCTGATCAAGCCAGTAGCTGCAGATCAGAAACATGCAGCTCTGGAACCAGAGATACAGCTGCACGAAGAGGTTTGGGAACCCTTGGGATTTATGCACTGATTACTAATAAATGTGGTCTGATCTTCAGTTAAAACAGTCAAACAGCTTTTACCTTTCACACCTTCATTATAATCGCTCAATGTCCAGTTTTTCTCACTTGTTATGACTGAATTGCAGTCTGGGAATGCTTGGTTCTTTTCTTTGTAATTTTCTTTGTAATTTTGTGTTAGGACACTGCCTTTCTGCTAAATATCATCCCCTTCACTGAGGCCTCTACAGTTGTAGACTGTTACTTGTAAAATAAGCACAAGCTGTCTGCACTGCTGCTTTAGGCTGTATAGATTTTAAAGCATCTGCCAGCAAAATTGTGACTTGTGATACTGGTCTATATACACTAACCAGACAGCATTAATATGATTATTTCAAATGAACATTTTATTTCTTGTGTAAATGTGTGTTAAGATAAGTGGCACCTCACTTAACAGCGGATGTTTTTTGCATTTTATTTGGTTTCACAAAGCTAGGAAATTCAGAGGTCAACAGAAGACATATATTATATATTATAAGGATTACTTATTCTCCTCATTTACCTCTCATTCCACATATTGTTTGTGCATTCTGACTCTCATAGCAGATACCTGCTCATGTGTAAACACAAACACAAGCCAAAAGCCAATACACATACAGACCTAACATAGAACCTGTTCACCTTCAGCATCTCCCTTCACAATCACCTCCACAGCAATTAATCAAAGCTTTTTCTTTTTCTTCCATGAGTTAAGCCTGTCGCACTTACCTCTCACTCTTTCATCATCCCTTGCTTCTTAAAAAGCCACGTGGCAGACAATATGAGACCTGCGGGGGCGGCGATATGACACAACGTCGACAGAAAGTAGCGACCTTGGTTTAAATCATACTGGCATGCAGATTTATCACTGTTTAACTTGTCCAAAGTGTCTCCTCTAGTTGGTGCAGATCTGACTGTGTGAGCTGGTTGGCTTTCCTTTGGGAGAGTCCTAAATCCCAGCCAAGCTGAGCTCAGTTCTGTTCTGTTCTGTTTGGCTTAGTTTAGCATGCAGTCACTATAGTATCATTCATACATAGACTGAGTTCAGTTCAAAAGAGAGCATTTCCATTGTCAACAAAAGTACAGTAAGAGCAGGCTCTTGAACCCTGGCTGACAAGGCGAAAATATTTTGTGGCCAGTCTTTTAACCAGTTGTAAAGCAATTTAATGTTAGCCATTTTACCCATCAATGTTTTTATAAGTCTTCAATAGCCAAAAGTATGTAAAGAAAATCTAATACAGAGCTACTGTTCCTCCTTTCAGTCACACACATAAACCTGTGGTCCAAAGGCAGCCTGTTAAATGTAGAGAGAACAGTGTCATAGAAACCAAGACGTTTTCTTTATAGTCACCCTGTCAATTGCAACTTGGAATAAATCTTATCTTTAAAAGGCCAAAAGGCTACATTTTGTTCATGATATCTTCTGCTGGTATTTTCTTACACTTCTTTCAATTCTGCCCTTTACCCTTACCGACAAATGTAACCCTGTCTACAAAACTTGGTAAAATATTTCACTGTATGCAGATTTATGCCATTTAGCTTGTTCATACAAAATTATATTTAGTAAATAAAAGCTCAGAAAGAAAGGTGTCAGGGAGCAGTCTAGCTTTCCTTTATTTTTATTTCTTTCAACAAAATCGATACTGTAGTGAAGCTTCATGATTATGTCTTTCTGCACACTGCATTTATGAGCATACACTGTAAGGCAGTATCGTCAACGCATTTGTTTCTAGCTGAAAAGAGTTCCAGACACCAGTGTTGTTATTCCCCTGACAATTTTGTATAATTCATCAAGAATGCAGAATACAAAGACACACAGATTGCTGTACATGTGTCAGGCCTACACAGATATATGGGCCACAGCGCTACAGTCTCAATGAGCATGATGGATTTGATGGTAAACTGGATTACACAGGTTCAAAATCTAAAAGACCTGCAGGAAAGCAGGAAAGATAAATTAAATGAAAGTAAGAAAATCAGGTCCTGATGAGGGACAAAAGCCAGGACTTACACAAAGTCAGGATGGATAGATTTTAGGCTAAGGTAATCTTCTATATATGATTGATAGAACACAATTAAAATGCAATAAAGTGTAATAAAAATTATTATGAATTGTAAATTTTGACAAAGCTGAATGGGTTTTTTTTTTTTGCTTGAATGGTTGTCATGAACCAGTTATAAGTGCCGACCCTACTTTTCAGCAATTAATTAAATTCTGAAACTGCCAGATCAAAGTGGAGGGACACATCATTCTATCTGGTTTAATCAAAATCATGTCTGAGATATTGTAAGTGATGGATGGATAAACAAACAACCAGATGGGGACCACTTCACAGTCCAAGACAGAAATGGCTAGAAAAAAAACATGCACAGGCACAATGAACCTTACAGCAGTGAGTGAGCAATTCAGAGATGAAAAGCAGTCGTGAAAGGAGGGGAGAGAAGGTAAGCAGCCTTGCTGCACGAGGCGACAGGGGGTCTGCTTTTAGATGGATGGGTCCCAGCTATTGATAAGGTCAGACCTCATTTGCGCCAGACCTTTTACATTTTGCGAAATGTTGGCCTAGCCACTGGACTGTCAGGAGCAATTCGTCCCTGTGAAAAATGGACTGGCTCATTGAAAACTGTGACTCCATCATAAAAGCATGAGACCCTGGCGCTGTGCTGCTACTGTAACTCTTCTTATAAAAGCTTCTCAGCCCTATTTGAAATCTCCACCATGCTGCTGTCTGCAGTCAGGCTTACTTGGGTTATTTCTGTCACTCTTCACATCATAGCAATTGAAAACTATTGTCTCTATGTCAGGATTTTTAACCCCCATTTTCCCTAATATCACATGCTGTCATCCTGGCATTTTTCTTCAAAACCCATTCTCAAGTGCAACCCATAGACACGTCTTCAGCTCATCTCCACTATCTTTTGCTGTCCTCCTATTCTCTGATTACAGCAAACAAAATGAAAGGAGTAATACACAACATAAAAGAATAAAGAAAAAAAGGGCTTTTAAAATATTTTAAAAAATAATCCACAGGGCTATTTTAATTAACCTGACAAACTGTCAGGCTTAACAGCGAGCATAAGTCACGATGCCTGTGGACTACATCACAGTCAAGGACAAAGAAGGAAGAACTGATCTGATGTGTAGCTGTGTGTGGGCACAATCATATGGGTATTGTGTGTGTAACACAGTGAGAAGCCTGTCTCATGTGAGATCTGTCTCATAATGAAAGCAGAGGTAGCATATTAACCCAGACAGGGCAAAAGTACAAGAGGTACAAAAATGAGCAATCAGAGAAGAGGGGTGTATGGCCAGAGAGATGGCACCAGGCATCATTTAACACTTTCTGACCCACAGAATCATATTAAAATCCATTACTCATAACTCAGGTCAAGTACCACATCTGACGAAATGCTTCGCTTACAACATGTCCTCTTTTGTTCAAACAGGTACCACAATATTGTGTATTTTACAGTATACACCCATGTAATTCCCAAATCTCACCTTAACATCACTTATCATTGTTCTTGCAGGCTTTCCAGTTATATAACTTACAAAGCAAGTATGAAAATTGGGCTTTACTTTTAGGTAAATTTGCAATCTATTACTTTCATGAAGCTTGTGTGGCTTGTATGACATAGCTATGCCTAAGAGGTAATTCATTTAACGTTTGGAGGGAAACATTCAGGGTCCATTCATTTATGTAGCAGATGCTTAAACCAGCATAAAGCACATTTCCTAGATTGTCCAGCACATACTTCAGATGAGCTTGGCATCTAAGTTGTTAAAAAAAAAAAAAAAGAAAGAAAACAGCTGATCCATGTCAGCTTTTAACGTAAAATACAACCTGTTTTTGATTAAATTGGACTTTGTGCATCACAAACAACCCCATATATCAAAATGTAGGAATTCACTTTATTTCATCTGTTCATCATTAAAGTACATAAAAAGCTGACCCTCCTACCCCTTTGGACAAGGACATATAACTTCAGTCCAAGAGGACTGTAACTCCCTACACTTAGACACCAACCTGGCAAAGCTCCAAAGCACAGTTAAAACAGCTTCCATAAAATAATGCTACCATCAGTGATTCAGATATGCAATCCAATTGCATCTCATCAGCCCACTGGTCACTTCCATAAAAGAGTGCTGTCGGCACTATCGCCTAAGCTCAGGGTTTATTCAACAGCATCTCTTAGATGTTTCTTAGGGGTTTAACAAACAACAGATCAACTGGCTTCACATAGGAAAATCCACCAGAGATGCCGTGCACCGAGCATCCATCACTAACAAGGTGAGTAAGAAGTTGGCCTGGTTTTGACTCGTGGACATTTCACCCATATCCACCTTAATCAAAACTACAGATGTTCTTTCAGCTCTAATATGCCTATTTATAAAATATGCAGCTACAGCAGCAACACAGAGCCGTAACGGTACACTGTCACAGATCAAAGTAGCTGCAGTCAGCTGAGGTAATGAGAAGGCCGCATGTTAAAAAACACAAGACACTGTAACGAGTTCTACAAAACAGATGAAAATGCTAAGGGCATCTGGGCTGTCTTTGATGCCATATAGAGCTAGGTGTCTTGCCAGGTAGAGGAATGTAAGTCCTGTAATCCCATCCACCATAGGCTGCAGACAGCTAGCGTGACCGAGGCTGACACAGACCTCAGGCTAATTGACATAACAGGCCAGATTGGTGTGTCTGGATAACCTGGCCTCCCCATGTTTACATTGGAACTCACTCACCATTAGTCATTAGAGGTGCACAGAGGAACCAAATCGTGCGAGACGGCATTGTCATGGATCCATGCAAACAAAATATATACATGTACATTTTTTTGATGTGTTGTCAAAATCTCATTCCTGACAAGAACAGGACACAAACTAAAGCCTAAGTGTTTCACATTCATCTCATTAAACAAAGCACAGTGTGTTTGTTAGACGTAGCTGGAGCAAAGTTTTATCACTACAGTAAGGTAGTAACTGCAAGTCAAATAAAGTACTTGGTTGGCCAGAAAAAAAGAAAGAAGCCTTATCACACAACGGGCAAGCTTACCCCTCTGGTTTTAAGAGTCTGCAGCAGCTCTACCTTTCGGCATCCCCACTGTTCACGGAAACTGTATTAAAAATGCAAGCAAGAATGATGTAAAGAACAAATAAAAGAATCCAGAGAAACTACTGGTATCTAAGTAACCACATACAGTTGTTCTTCTTGCCAACATGTGAAGTTAATAATGCAAAAAAACAAGGGAGACGATCATGGGCCAAATTACAGCACTGCAAGCATCGTATTTCAAAAAACATTTTAGTAAACTGTATTCTACCAATTAAAAAGTGAAATTATAGATCATTTATGTTAAACGTTCTTATGCAGATGTAGCTAAGTTTAAGCAGTAAAACATTTTTCGATTCAGGGTTAAAAATGCTCTCAAAGAAGTTTAGTAATATGAGAAAGTTGCCTGAGGACACAAAATAGCAGTCAGTAAGAGTTGCAGGCACAACATAGAAAGATCCCTCTTTGCCTTTTGCACTGTTTCCTGGGGCTATGATATCATAAACTTGCAGTGCACGCATAATATCTGATATTCTGACCATGACAATAATATTGTCTTCACCTGCATCTCCCTTTCCAGGCTAATAGCCTGCTAGCTCTAGCTTAGGTGGCTGGCCGACCCTGACTGCTGCCATATCAAGCAGAGACCTCTGAGCTGAAATCAATAGCAGGTCTGTGGATAGAGCTTGTTTGTCACCGCGTCCCTGGTCTGTCAGTCACCATACTCTATGTCCTCCATCTGCTGCAGCCACATAACCTGGCCGAGGGGCTGTCTATGAAAGAGCCCTTGGAAAATCAGAAAGTCAAATAATTTTCGATTAGAATGGTGCTAACTGCAGAATCCATTAGCTCAAATATTTGTAAGGGAGGCAGGTTTTAAGGCCTGTAGATGTACTTTGTGCACAATAGGAAGGAGACTTTAATATGTTGTCCAAGGCCTATCTATAACATTTGTCATTTATACTTACATCGATGAATGTATTCATTACAAATAAGTGTAATCACAACCAGTGGATTAATAATATAAAGCAAACATACATGGAGAGAAATGGTTAAACAGTCGCTTATGACCAATGGCGTTATTAATAATCTAACACAAGATTAGTCATGGACAGCAAACTTTGAAATACCACAAAGAAAAGTTTTGTTAAATTTAAGGAACAGAACATGTTGTATTATTAATACCACTGGTGATTTCCATTCAGAATTTTTCATTAGTAAAATATGTTTATTTAATGTAACCATTAGCTGAGGTGTAGCTACTGGGCAGGGGACCTCAATGATCTTCAATTTTGCATTCAGCTTTGACAAACACAGAGGCTATTTAAATCCCATAGAGGTTGCCCTTATCATCCCAGTACCAACCAGGAGTGTCACTGTTTTCAGTGAAAATGTAAGGTACACATGCGAAACACAAAACAGATCAAATCTACCAACTTTGGCCAGCCTGTTGATTAGCTTACAAAGAAGAATTTGCAAAAATAAGCATCTATTAAAAAGTAAGAAAGCAGATAGATTTAAATGTCAGACAATATGTTTTCACAAACTAGTCTCCCTCTTTTTTTAAATTCTGTTTTTGGGGCTTTATTTGCCTTTATGGACAGCTGAAGAGATGCAGGACAAATAGAGGGGGTGGCATGCAGCACAGGCTTGAATCTTTCTAATACTTGCAGCTTTCTACCATACTTGGCCAGTTCATGAAAAGTAAGGGGGTAAACTTAATTTATATAAAGAAAAGTGAAGTTGACAAGTGTAGTAGTGTAGTCTATAAAGTTCAGTGTAACCTTAAATGTCATGAGTGTGGGGAACAAAAAAGCCAGTGTGCTCTTAAGGTGCTAGTGCTTAGAGGTATTTGGAGGTGGCACTTAGAAAGAATTGATTAATCCTAAACGAAGAAAAGAAATGAAAAAAAAGAAAGACAATGCCCAACGGCTTTAATAGCTCATTTGAAAGGGTGTCAAGAACAACCAACAACTCCACTTATCACTGGAAGCTGGCACCTAGCTCCCTGTAGGAAATGTTTCAGCTGAGGGTGTCTGATAACCAATCTGTCTTCGAACCCACATTAGAAGGATTTCTGACACACGGCAACTGATAGTCCAACGTGACAGACTTCTCTTTAATAGAAGGTGCAGAGGAACACAGATCCGATGGCATCAACTCTTCTCTTACCTCTGTTGGCAGAACTCCATATGCTTACCTTGGATTTACTCTGTGGGAGACAATTTGTGAGGCATCTGCCAGCCCCTCTCAAGGTGTAAGCCTTGAGGAGCTGCCCCAGGTTAGGCTCTCAACCTACAACACGGGTTACCTGAAAAAAATGTATTTGATATCTGGGTTTTGACTTAGGTAGCAACTAGTAGCTGAATGGTGGTATGAGTGTTAGAATATGCTCTTTTTGTGAAAGACTGTACTGAAAAATATTTTCACGGACTCAAAAGGGCTTGTCCCAAGGAGGCGCGAAGACAGTCTGGATCAAAAGTAAAGCTGAACAGTCGGTCCAGTGTAATAATCTATGTAATTAATTTGCTCTTTTTCCAGGCTTCAACCAGTGCTGCTGTGGCAGCTAAAGTATCAAAAGGGGTCAGGAAGAGAAAGCTATAGCTAATGAAGAGATATGAATGAGAGGAGAACAACAAACGTGCTGCTGTGGGAGAGCTAGATGAGGTATAAGCAACACAGTAAGGGTTAGCTACCTCCACAAATACAAAGTACTTCTGTGGGAGGGACTGTTTAAACATAACAGTAGGTAGGAAAGACCGATTTACAGTGGTGTTGCTTGGAGACAACACAGGCACATCATGATGGATCATGGAGAAAAATAACAGAGCTGTTTTACAGGCATCTTGTGAGTTCCATTATGTTCCAACGTGTATTCAGACAGAAAGCAAAGTGAAGTAACTGTGTTGATTTGCCCCAAACACCCAATGTACAAACTGTACAGACATTCGCTTTAACCTAGCTAGAAAATGACACTGACTGCGTGTGCAGCTTCTGGTTGGTCTCAGATCTTTGCCAAGTTAATTTTTTGTTCTCTATTTCCCAAAGTCTCTCTACTTTTTTCTTTGCTTCTCCATTACTATGAAAATGGTCAAACCGAGTGAAATCGACGATTCTTTCTTTCATCCTTATTGTGTGTCATCTTGGATATATTTGTGCTGAAGTGCTTCAACTACTGTCTGTCAATTGACTTTGTATGCCACATGAATTCAGAGGTAGTTCCAAATAAGATTCACAGCCCATTTCTTGAGCATGCATGTTAAAATCTTAAGTTAAGCAATAATGAGTGTAAAAACATAGAGCCTCATTAGAGGACAAATAAATTGAAATGAAACTATGATGTCAGGATGGTTAATAACTTTAAGGGAGTGCCTGACAGAGGTAAACTGATCTTAATGATGTAGCACTGTAGTGGAATTCACTCAAGATCACATACTGTAAACACAGGTCCTTAAAAGCTTCTCAAATCAAAACCCTTAACCCCAGCTATTACAGCTGCTTACATTTTATGGATTTACAGAACTGTGCTTTAAACCATTAGAACTGCAGGAAAGTGCTTATTAGAATTAGACTTTCAAAACTCCCAGTACTGTATTATCAGACATTTCAGTGTTTGTGCTTCTATTTCAGAGCACATGTGCAATCATTCAGATGACATGTACACTCATGCACACACACACAAACACACAGAACTTGCCACACTGCCTCTAGTCAGAGCATATGGTGGATATTTAATATTTTTCCAAATGTCAGTGAAGCCTGTTCACAAGTGTCACCACCAAATCCCTGCTGGGATTTAAAAAAAAAAAAAAAAGAAAAAAGGGAGAAAAAAAATGCTGAACTCACTTAGATAGAAAATCGCTTTCAACCTCACCATTAAGAGGAGAATATTCAGGGAAACAAGTCTGCAAGAGTAGGGAAAAAAAATGCACAACAAATGCTGGATTAATGTGAACCAGAAGTATGAATCAAGTCGAGTGTTTAAGAGATTTTCCTTATTGCTGGGCATTTCACTGCACACTCTTGCACAAACACACACACACACACCTATCTCTTTGCACAGCTATAACATGAACACTCCAGTCATTAAGCCTCCAATGTCGCCTGCCACAAGAAACATTTCAATAAAGTCTGTTAATTAACATGCACAGCGATTAGAATGTCATGTTTCAGAATGGGCAGCAATCTGTCTTCCTGTCACTTCACACACACGCGCGCACACACACACACACGCTGGTGTGCGCACTTCCCAGCCAGTGACTTAATGGCTTTTTTCACCTGCACTTAGCAATGGACTATGGTCTGTGAATAATAAGTGGGAAGACAGAGTAAAATAGGAGAGGGGGAGATGGAGTAGGAGTGAGAAAGAGATGCATTTCATGGTTTGACTATCAATATAACTGCCATATTCTATTGAGCATTTTATATGTCTACCTCTATTTACCTACTTCTACTTTATTGATGTATACCTATTTCTCTTGAAAAAGACAGGACATATGTTGTTTACTTGGACCTACCTTATATTTTACTAAAGCCAGAAAAAAAATTTAGGCAGACACTTAAAACTCCATTACAACTTTTTTTTTTTGCTTTAACAGAGATACAAACACACCCCAGTTTTAATGTATTCTCTCTACATACTGGCTTCGCTCCACTTCAATAAAAGTGCTTTTCTTTGGCTACATCTAAGGGTTAATGTTTGTGAGCTTGTATGTCTACACTTATTGTATTAGCCAGACGTCAAGGCCACTGAAATAGCTATGATTGTACTCAGAGAAGTGGAAAAATAGGCGTCGATAAAATGCGTCTTGTGCCACAATGGAGGCACGTTTGCTGCATTCCAATGGGGTTACTTTACTGAGCACCTGCGGCAAAGCAGAGTCACACAGAGTGGAGAGACACTCAAAACAATCAGTGCCCCTGGGTCTCACAAACTTAATCTTTACAGACAAAGGAGGAAAACACACATTCAAAATTACAGCTAAGAAATGCAGTTTAATTGCCATCAGTGCTTGAAAAACCTTGCTAATGTCTGTTCTTATTTGTGGTTCAGTGACTCTATGCACATTTCCATGTAGATCTCTGAAATGTTAGTTACAAACACAAGACGGTGTTTTCATACAAGAACTAAAATTTCCATCCCACAAACTGTGCTGAGACTGCAGAGAGAGAAAGAGAGAAAAACAGACTATGTCATAGCCTATAGCCAAACAATAAACAGGAAAACATAGAGCTAATGTTTACCTGAGCTCTCCAGGGTATGTCGGTCTATTGGTGAGAGGCAGAATTTCCAAGTGCAATTTTGGAGAGCTTATAGCTCAGTAAGCCTGTGTATGCGGGTGTGTGTTTATGTAAAATCTCCAATGAGGTATAATGCAAACTAATAACAAGTAATAAAGGCAATGTTGACCTTGTAATAGCTGGTTTCCTGCCAACTGGAGAGCCTGAAAGGCTGTCTTTGTGTGATCCAGGGTGCTGTTAAGGCAGACCACTCAAAGAGTTAAATAAACCAACACCAGAGAAGACCTCTCTCTATTGGAGACTCTGGACTAGACAACACTTTGAAACGAAACACACAAACGCAAAATGACAAAATGTTTTAGTGACTTTCGTGTGAATCACAATCTCAGATAGACATGCTGTGATGTTTGCGGCAATTTCTGGGAGTGTGGACAGTTGCATAGCATTTAATATTTATGCAGACACTGACAATGAGCACTTCCCCTGCTGTTATTTTGTTGTTTCAGTGCCATGCTGACACATCATCATGTTCTTAATTTTCTCAAACATAAAAATAAGCTCAATTTACAGTCACTCCTATGGTTACTGAGGCCATGCTAATGCAGCTTCACTGTAAAAACGTGCAGAGCAAAAAAGTTGGTCTGAAATATACAGGTATATGCATATGTTTAAAAACAAAAAGATAAAGCTTTGCATTCTATGTCATGATTAATGCTATCATACATTAAAATTCACACCATTACACTTGGTTTGGCAATTCTATAGTAATGTACAGTAATCGATTAAAAAAATGTATTCTGGCGGAACAAAAAGACAGGTGTATTAATGTAAAGGTTCTAATTCTTGGCTGATTTTAGGCCAGCTTTTTGCTAATGAATATTTTTTAACCAACTGTTAAACTAACAACCTCAGTGTACAGGTTATTTTTAAAAGCTTGACAGAAAAGATGTGAATATCAGGATGAGATCTGCTTACTGATCAACTCCTTAGGCACTCTAAGAAATGTGGTTTTATCAAGTCTTAGGAGCTTACTTATTCTCAAGAAAGTAAAAATGATCAGAAAATTTTAACAACCCTATCCAGGGCAGGATTATCTGCAGGTGATCTGAGGTTTCATAACAGAAAACCTGTGTGTCACCACAGCACCATCTGTCCTCATTAATGAAAAAAAAAACATATTACTGGCTTTAAGCATATGCAATCACTTTATTTAGGCCTCAGTAACACAGACCTAGAGACCAGTTGGCGACTCCCTGGCAGTCTCTGTTTGTGAGGGAAAAAATGTGTATTCCCTAACCAGTTGGTGAGTGGCTACTGGCTGTCACTAGGTGAAAACTAGTTGCAAAGAGGGTGCTGCACCAAAAACCTCGTTGTGACTGCTTTGGTCGCTACCAGGTTGCCGCAGCCACCTGTAGTTTGCATGGAAGATGCCAACTTGTCTGCAAACACTCATCAAGTATTGCTGAGCGGTAGTGAAACTTGAAAAAGTGTGATGCAAACGGAAAATGGAGAACGTTTACCTTCAGAGCAAAAGTTGTGCCTTATGGCTGCAACCAACAATTTTCAACAGACACAACTTTTACTTTGAAGGCAAACGGTCTCCGTTTCCAGTTTGGGTTGCACTTTTCACGATTTTGCTACCGTTTGGTGAGTAGTTGGTGAGTGTGTGTAGATAAGTTGGTGCCTTACGTGCAAACTACAGGTGACCGCAGCAATCTGATAGTAACCAAAGCAATCGCAAGGAGGTTTTTGGTGCTGCACCATAAACCTCTTTTTGACCAATTTCACCTAGCGACTGCCAGCAACCACTCACCAAGCACTTGGGAAAATACACATTTTTCCCTAGAGACCTGTGGTTGCTGGGGGTGTCACTGACTGAAGACAAACTAACTGGTTTCTAGGCCGGTGCGACTGGGGCTTTAGCAGTCGATTTCACAGCGAATGCCAGCATCCTCCAGCAACCACTCCCCAGCAACCGGTCGGGGAATACACATTTTGCCCTAGTGACCGCAGGTTATCAGGGAGTTGCCTCTAGGTCTGTGTGACTGAGATTTTACGAATCAATGCTTAAGCACTGGAAAAAGCAGACAGATAACGAGCCATTACTAGTACTGATTGATTTGAGCTTTGAGACTTTTAATGCATACTACTTTTAATAATTGAAACACAAGCGATCAACCTTTCAAGACAAAACCTAGCAAAGTATTAAATACTGACAATAAAATAATTCTAGGAATGGTCAAATGTCACAGGTCAACACAAAAACCTTTTATCTGAGTATCATCAAATAAAACTCTGTTGTCTGTACTCGAGGCTACGTGATAACAAAGCAGAAAAGCAAGGTCAAGCTGCACTATGATTTTTTTATTTTTTGGCTAAAGGTTTGATGCCTCTATGGGACAACTCAACAGATGAATATTCTATCTGCAGAGGTAGGCAGCCTTGAAGCAGTGAACCTAAGCATCAGAAATGTTCAAACACAATTCATTACTTGCTCTCCTGAGCTCACCTGTTCCTACTTCATCTGATTCCACTCTGGTGTCTTTGTGGGTTCAACACCACAGAGCCTCGCCATAGGCCTTAAACAGCCTTGAATATAGCAAGGAAAAGAGTTGGCTCTACATAGCCCCCTCTTGCCATCCATACTGAGCTCCTGTTTAGGTTAAACCTTGTGAATGAAGGTTTCAATAACACTATACTAACTTGCCAAATCCATTGTTACAGCCCCTATTTTCCAGAAGGTCGAAAAACACCTGAATTTCACCTGTTGATTTTGGCTTTGAAGTTTGAATGGAGATGGTAATTGTGTCTTTAGTCTTTGTTGGAATGGTTGTACACATTTATAAGAAAGGTTTTTTAGTGTGTAATAATTACAAGTTTGCTTTTATTTTTAACATGGGAATGTGTCCCATACACAAACACAGAGACAAGGGCGGCTGCTCTCAGTTCACCATCACTGATTCTTAACATGTTCACACCTGAAGCACAAACATGCACACACATCCACACAATATTTATGCATGGCAGAGACCTATAGGCATATATGACACTTGTACTGGAAAAAGAAAAAAGGAAAAAAGGCTTACTATTAATCAAATTTGGCATAACCTTGCTAAAACGGAAGACGCAGACCTTTTAAAACTATGTACTCACTTGTTCCTTAGCTGACATGCCGCTCTACAATCACTTTTTCACTTGATGCGCGCTCTGCAGTCAGCAATATATGTATATAAAGCTATCCTCACACAAACACACTCAAAAAATGACACCCAGATGAGCAATAGCACAAACAAGCCCCCCAAGTGTCTCTTTTCTGTGTCTGGGTGTCAGGCATATAATTGAGGGCTTACAATGTGCTCCCCTTCTGCTAAGCCTTGCTATCTATCAGGCCACACACTGCTCTCACAAACTGCCCTCCACTGGCACACATCTGATTAGGATTGCTCTGTAAATGAAGCTTTACAGGACAGACTGATAACAGAAGGAGAGTGGATAGGAGCAGGACAGGAAAAAAAAAAAGAAAGATTATAATATGTAAAGAGGAAGCGAGGCATGGACAGACTTGAGTACCAAACAAGAACATCTAGGTGGAGACAAGAGTGTGAGGAATATAAAGTTGTGTTGCGGCAGAGAGGTAGAATGAGGTCATAATTCAGCAGTTAAAGTGAAAAGGGGAGATTTCTCATTTCATTATATTCAATAATCAATGACTGACTTTTGTGACCACTTGAATTATTCGTGTTGAATTCGTGTTAGGGGCGGCTGTGGCTCAGGAGGTAGAGCGAGTCGTCTACTAATCGGAAGGTCAGTGGTTCGATTCCTGGCTCCCCTAGTCTGCATGCCGAAGTATCCTTGGGCAAGATACTGAACCCCACGTTGCCCCCGATGCATTCATCGGAGTGTGAATGTTAGTAAGCACTTAAGTGTAGATAAAAGTGCTGTATGAATGTATGTGAGACTGGGTGAATGTGGCCTGTAGTGTAAAGCGCTTTGAGTACACAGAAATTGAGTAGAAAAGCGCTATATAAGTACCAGTCCATTTTCCATTTACCAATGCCTCCTACAATATTGTCCAGGCCATTAAAATATTCCCTCAAAACTAACTTTACATTTAAGTGTTAGGAAACAAAATCCATACCCCTCATTCCATGAAAAACAGTATTCAAATGTTATTTGGCTGATGAATATTTCTTTTTATTTGCCCACGTTGAAACTGAAATCACATTAGCAAGGAATTTCTTACTGGTCAGTATGTTTACACCAAGTCAGGCCCTAGTAACACAGGCCTAGAGACTGGTCAGTGACCTCCTGGCAGACTCCTGTCGCAAGGGAAAAATGTGTATTCCCCCGACCGGTTGGCGAGTGGTTGCTTGCAGTCGCTCGTAAAGAGGTATATGATGCTTCACCAAAAGCCTCCTTGCGAATGCTTGTGTCACTCACCTGTACTTTGCATGGAATTTGCAATGGTAAGGCACCACTTTGACTTTGAAGGTGAACACTCTTTCTGGTTTGCATCACATGTTTCACAGGTCCACTACTGCTCAAAGAGTAGCTGGTGAGTGTTTGTAAAGAAGTTGGCGTTTTCCATGCAAACTATGGGTGACCGTGGCAATCTGCTACCTCCAGCAACCACTTGCCACCTGCTTGGGGAATACACATTTTTCCTCCGCGACTGGAGGTTGGCCAGGGTTCACCGACAAGTCTCTAGGCCTGTGTGACTGAGGCATAAAACATGAGCGTATATGGGTGCCGGACTGTTAGTGCTTTACAGTCATTGCAATGGTTTTGGCCAATCACAATATGTGTGCAGTACAGCTGTCACATTGAAGGGGATACACGCTATATCAAAAAGCAATATTACATTCTAATCAACATTTAAAAATTTTAATTAACTTTAAATGAATTCACATAGGTAATCATCTATTTTATCTCACCCTCAGGAGTTTAATCACCTTTCACCTGGTTTTGCATTCATTAACTTGAACTCATAAGCCAGGGCTACTCAATCTGTAGCCTGAAGTCACTTTGAATAGTCACTCAGATTTGTTTGGAGCAACTAATTGAAAACAATATTAATATATTGTAAATAAATAAATAAAAAATCTATGTGCCTTGAGATGTTTTCCACAAAAAGTAATATGCTGGAAAAACTTCATATCTTGGCAAAGGTAATAATGAATTGGTTTAAAACTTCATGGGTTTAACACAAGTATAATGAACAAAAAATTATCGATTGCTGTCTAACTAAAATAAGCCTCTTCCTAACACTAGATGCAATTTATAAGGGCTTCCAAAAATAAAGCGCAGGTTGTTGGGAGACACACACTTCAGGAAGTAAGTTCTTTCTTTTACTATGGCTTCAAGGTAGGGGAATAACTTTACTGCCAATTGAAAAATCCCATGCAATCCTAAACATTACACAAAACAGGCACATGCTGAATGGAGCACATATGCTGTGTTGGAGTAAATCACAATTTGTGCCAAGACAGCAACTTCCCGCTGCCTTTAATGTATAATGAGCAGCGAATTACAGATGCCTTTTATCATATAAACATGTACAAACACACACATTCTGTATAATGGCAGGGGGGCTTTGCTCTGCTTTATCAGTGCCATTGATCAAATGATGAGGGGGAATAGCCAGCACCCAGTGTGACACTGTGGCTTTTTGCCAGAACTGCTGCTGAAACACATTTAAGAGTCATGAGCTGATCCATTTAAACACAGCCGATGCATTATATATTATGGCCATTGTCTGTCAACCGAATGATGTACAATGCATTTGTCAAACAATGAAGTAACAGCATGAGAGGACATCACATGGACAGAGAAAAGGTGGGGGGTGGGGGAATGACTAACTTTAGGAGCCAATGAAAAGTGCGAATGAGAAAAGAAAATGAAAGATGATATTAGGAATCCAAATGAAAAGTGACCTTTAAGTACAAATAGATTTTGCATTTAGATACTCCAGTAACCTTCCTGTAAGCAGAAGAATCCTACAGAGATAAAGACGGGGATGTTCTCTTGGACAGCGGCCACCGAGGTGGAGTAAACCATGGCAACGATGGGAGGTAAATGACAGGTCAAAGGTCTGAGCCAGCAGGAGGAAATGACATCGGCAGGAAATATGAATAAACAGTGGGGGATAATCATCCAATACAAGCGCTGACCTTGCAAGGGATTAGCAGTGGCATTATCTCTCAAATATACAGATGTAGAGAAATGAGGGCGTGAATGACCTTCCAAAAAGAAAGTTTGTAATTTCAAGTGTAACTGAACTGAGACACAATCTAAACAACAACGGCAACTATTGCATGGCTGATGTTAAATTTACCTGTCGAACTGTTGCTAATCACATTTTACTAAACTGAAATTCAAATCCTTTATTTCAACGCACCACTTGTTGTTAAAGTAGGCCAAGTTATAGCTAATTTAATTTATTTTCAGTTTATTTACAGTTTTGGTGTTATCCTTGGGGGTGTTGTTGGTAATATACCTGTAATTTCAGGTTGTTCAGAGAAATTCTTCAGAGATTACAGGAAAAAGGTGACTGCTGTTCAAACTTAATAAAAGCATTTTTTTAAGCCTCATCAGTGAAGCAGAGATCTCAATTAAAGAGCCTGGCCTAGAGCAAAAACAGCACCCAGATTTTTGTACTACTACATCTTGCTCTGCTTTTTGCCTTTCAAAAAAAATTGAAACTACAGGACAGCTACATTGAATTGGTGGGCTTTGGATGACCAAATCAGCTAATTCAAGATATTATGAAAATGGCAAAGAACAACTGGGGTTATTTTTATATGATGTGAATATAACATTAGTTAGACATGCAGTATTACTCATCTAAAAGATCATAGCTCAGCCATTTGGAGAGCTGAATTGTCTCGGTGAGTTTCAAACATCCTTATATTCACACACTTTGCCTCTGGAGACTTGGAAAAGGATATCATCAGCTGGCTGCATTTTAAGTCTTTTTCATGGTTTAATTCATTACTTTGATGATGTTTTTATCTATAATTGCAACACCTGCAATCCAGCAAAGTTCTGCAGTCGCAGGATTTTATGTTTGGCTGTTCTCTCTTGGTTGGTTTATAAGATTTATAAGAAGAATGGACACATTTTTAAGCACACAAAAAATACTGTTGTCAAGCTCACCAGTAGTACATCACATCAACCCTAGTTTATTGCATCCAAAGAGATGGTGTTATAATTTATTTTATTTTTTTCTGCAAGTATTCCTGCAGAAATACAGATTATTCACGAAAACATATAAAATCAAAACAAAAATAAGACAAAAGAAGAAAAAAAATTTGGTAGATCAGCTACAGTGACAATACAGGATTAAAAGGACCTCAAAAAAAAACAACTTCTTTCATATACAGTAAATTGGCAGCTCCCTAAAGAGCTCTGCTAAATTAGAGCTAATTATAGAACCCACAACAGGGTACTTAACTATTAAAAACTCCCAAGTCAGGACACCAACTTACAGCAACACCCACATAACCTAAAGGACAGCTCCTTTCCCACCCCAGAGAGATGAGTAGGAGGAAGATGATGAGAGTAAGACTGAAAAAGAGAGCAAGATAGGGAGGAGGAAGAAGGGTGGCAATCCACAAGAAAATAAAATGAGATAACCACAATGAAAAAGCCTCCAAGTTATTATAGGAAAACTGAGCATTTTACACCTGTCCACGGGTTGTATCAGTACTACTCAGAGGCAATGGCGCAGTGGATGTGATGCTGCCTCTAGAGAAATACTTTCAGACTCACACAGACACACACAACAAAACTAATAAGAAAAATAAGAAAATGCAATGTCTTACTTCTATAAACAAATTCCTTGTAGCCAGCAATAACAGGGACATCTTCTACACTTACACAGCTTGGTGTTACTGTGTCCCATGGGCACACTTAAAGCGTACTATTATTAGGAACTGCAGGGCTGAGAGGAAGAGGGAGAGATTGCCTGAGTGAGATAGAGATAGAACAAATGGACCATTTATATCAAAGCTTCATAAACACACATGGGGCCTATTGTTACTAAAGCTACCTCTATCGAAAACAAAAACACTATTGTCATCTAGCAGCTCATAGATACATGATTACATCCTGTGGTACCACACATACATCTGTGTACACAGAGAGAAAAACACATTTACATAAATCTGTATATAAACACATACACCCAAGTCATTTCAGTGCTTCTCCTTCACAGACTTAAGCCTAAAATAGCAGAGGGCTTAAGCGTTTTTTTTTTTTCTCCAAAAGTTACAGTAAAGTGTGTGTGCTGAAACTGGATCGTGTGCGTGTGTGTGTGTGAAGGAGGATATTAGCAAAAGCTCAAAAGTGCATCTATAATATGTGCGTACCGGCTGCGTGATTGTGTTCGAGTCTGTGTGTGTAAATGCAAATGAGGCTCGCCTGGCTGTAATCCCTGAAGCAAGGCTATGTGTGTGTTAGCGGGTGTGAGAGAGAAAGCGCGTGACCAGTAAGATGGTCGACAGCGTAAGCTTGAGCCTTCACAGCTTAAGCCCCCCTCACTTTTCTCCCCCATAAGGCAAACAGTGGATAGACCACAGGGCTTAGCAGGAGAAAGAGGAGAAGAGGACAATATATGGAAACTAATTCAATTTCAGTCTCTTTGCGCCGCTCCCCAATCTGCAAATACCACCACCGGCTGATATAAGGAAATGGAAATCTCAACTTATATACTACACACTATGAGGAATCTGTAGATTGGAATCCTATATAAGTGTACTTTTGCACTTGAGCAGCAGCCATGCAGTTAAATGTCTTCTCCATGTGAGGTTCAAGTCCAACCTCTCAAGCTGTTTCAGCCAGCTCCCTCCTTACTTGTCACCCTCTCAGTTTTCCTGTACATTATCTAATGAACTTTCCAAACTTGCAACTGGTGAGAAAGTGTCTGTCTTTTTCTCTACAGAAAGGCTGCCTTGCAGTTTGATGGCCTGAGCCAAAGGGGAGCTTTTTTTTTTTTTCCCTAACAGAAACTTCTTTACCAATTACTAAACTTTTGATTGAGTCATTTTTAAGCAAATACTTGGTGGTACCAATTTTGTAAAAGTGGGGATTCTCTCCTTTTTACAGCTACTTTGTGTTTCTTCATTGTTTGGACAAAAGAAGGCATTTGAAGACATCACGTGGGGAGATTGTGGGTTTTTCACCTTTTCTTGGCAAATCACACACTAAATTATTTATTGATTAATCAAGAAAATAACAGGTAGATTAATTAATAATGATGTTCGTTAGTGGGTGCAGTAGTTGATATGACAGAGCAAATGTCAGCATCCACTGCTTCAGCATTCAGGTGGTCTTGCCATAAGTCCAGTTATATGAGCCTGTCATAATCCTGGCTGTTTTTTTCCCAGGGCTCAGGCACTCTCATTGATTTGCCAAGATAATAAACCACGTTATGAGTCTTTGCCCTCACCATGTTTTACAACATATAGCCCTTTTCCGATATAGGATATGGTTACGGTTTTGTCTTTGTTCAAGGAATTTGATCCAAATGTAGCACTCCAGGCAGGCAGGTGGGTTAAAGTGAGAAACTAAAACTATTTAACTAATTTATTTAGATAGATAAATAAACAAAAAGAAAAAAGAAGCACACAAATAAAGATGAAAATGTTAAAAAGTCTAAAGAATAACCAGTAAATAATCAAAACACTGTAGTAAAGTCGTTTGTAGCTTAAGATGTTGGTCGACTAGGACTCCCAAACAGGCTTTGTTATTCAACTCCGAGGCGGAAGAATTGTAGGCCACACAGTAACGGTCTTGGTGGCCATTAACTGTTAAAAGGGGCCTGGGCATGGCATAGATCAAGCTAGGAAAAGAAGAGGCTTCAAACTGTCTGGGAACACGAGTGGTGGCGGAACACGAGAGGCACAGGAACCGATTGAGGAAGAGGTGAGGTGATAGTGACACAAGACAGGAGTGGAGTCGGCCAACAATGAACTACAATTGGCACTGGCTGACCCAGGGACTAGAGACATGTCAGCTGCTCTCTTATTGGCAGTAAGGCCTCTATGATGCTGGGCAGTCACAGAGGTCTCCTGTGCACTGGTATAGCACAGCATTGGTGGAAGTCGCTGTTCCCAGGAGTCTCCAGGGCATGATCTGGTGAGGGGCTGGTGAAAGACAGCTGAAATTGCCTGCATGCTGTTTCTTGGTGTTAGAAATTAAATAAAAAAAGCTCAGCCATGCCTGGGATTTCCTTGAGGTAGATATAACTGTGCTCTCCAGAATGACAATTCCCTCCAGCCTGTGCTTCAAGTCCATTGTGAAATCAAAGCCTGAGGTCAAAAATTTAAAAATCAAGTTCACGTCTTTGAGTTGCCTCAGAGATGCTGACTGGTGACGGCTCTGAAGATAGCGTCCATGTCTGCCGGGTCCAGCCTGTTAAGGTCTTACTGTTATGGTTTTATCAGAGGAATTGGACTCAATGGAGCACTCCAGGCAGACAGGTTCGTAGAAATAATTTAAGATGTATTTTAATGAAAAAAAGTGTAAGAAAACAGAAACTGACCAGGAAACAGAAGGCAACTTAAGAATCCAAGAAAAAGGAGATAACGTCCAAGAAAGTTCAACAAAATTTCACAGAATAACCAGATAATTACCCAAAAACTAAAGCAATTTACTGGGAATGCAAACTGTTAGACATCTAAGTAAGGATCCAGGAAAAAGACACTTCAGTCAAACACAAGAACACATTGAATACAGAGGTCATTTTTACATGAATGGTCCTCAGTGCTTCATTCAGACATGAATGTTAAATGGTTGTTGCTCTTCTGGCAACAACTACTGTCAGCATCGACTCCAGTGACATGCTAACAGTTACTGATCACTGAGGAGTAGTACTGTTTGTTTCCTTCAAGAAATACCAAAAATAAACCTATGTGATTCAATTATACTTATGCATAGTACCACTATAATTTCCCAATCAGCTTGAATAAATCCAATAAAAGACAGTTGTACTGTTTGATGAATTTCATTCAGCACGTTGATTTTTGGTGTTCTCTAAAGTGGATTCAAACAAAGCTAATAGGCTTAAATAGCAACATCCCTGCCAGTGTTTGACTAACACCAAGCCATAAAATAAAATAAGTCTCAGGTTGAAAAATATGGTTGTATACTAGCAGTCAGGGATAGCAAGAACTCCACTCATACTAAGCTGCACACCAAGAAACCATGAAATTTTTCATACTCAACATACACACACACACACACACACACTTCCACATACAGAGTGGTGATAAAAACAGACAAAGATTGTCTATTGACTCGCTCCCCTTAGCAGCCCACATAAATCTGCTCTACTGCTCCACGCATTTTAATCAGCAGCTCTTTGCGTTACATTATTTACCTACTGAATGCCAGATAGAGAGGAGCAAACAAGCTATTACGCTATCTGAGTTTACATTACATTGTGTTTCACAACACTTAGGCATATATGGTGCTGAATAACTTCTTAGTTTAAAAAAAAAAAAGACCTGGAAAACAAATTCTCAGAGTGAAATAGAGATGTGACAAAGAAAGAAGACAGAAAAAGATACGAGTGATGTTGGGAACAGTCGATATAACAGCCTTTGATATTTTCATTGTATCCCACTGAGACATGATCATGCCACATTTAACTGACAATCTCATTTAAGCCCTTGCAACTTCTTTTTAATGCAGTGATCCCAATATTGTGTGATTTTTTTTTTCTCATTGTAGCATGACGTGCAACAAGGGCTTGCAGGAAACTGATACTGTTCTGCAGGTTCTGGCATGTAAATCAATCCCACAAACTGTGCAGAATAATAAAATGTGAAACCTGGATTAAGGTTAAAAGCCATAGCACAATAACTCTGTGTGTCTCTGAGTTTAGAGCATACCGTTACAGCCTCGTCATACTACACATGTGAGGACAAAAATCATGTCTTTTCATTGTCAGTAAGATGGTTTCTGTGCCGTTTCAGCTGCTTTTAAGTATCCTCACCTTGTAAAAAAAGCACTACAATACTCTGGGGAATGAGTGTGTATCAAAATTTCCCCAGCAGCAATGAAAACCTGTTAAATTACACAAAAGCTCACACAAAGGCATGTAAACAAGCACAGAGTGGCAAAGATACACACAGAGTAGTAATGAAGCACACACAGCTATACTTCAGTCTTCTGCTCAAGGGGAGGAGCAAGGAAGCCCCATCTATCAACGTTCAGTGCGTTTAGAGTAAAGCACCTCAGATGAAAGCGAGAGCTGAAAGATGAATGGAAATAGCAATGAGAGGGAAAAAGAGGAGGAAGGGGTTTGGTCTTGGACCAGGATTGAAGGCAGCAAAAAAAGGACAAAAAAAAAAAAGGAAAAAGGTGGCTGCATGTTGACTATGTGAGAGTTACGAAGGGGGTGATCAAATAAGAGAATAAGACACTAAAAACTGAATGACAACAATAATCTCACAAGCTGACAGATGGGTAAATACAGATGGACATAACAATGGAATTCAAAACTGAGTAGCTCAATCCCTCTTATACAACAACACAACACAACACAATCACAAAAGTCTGGATGATGGGCTGTCACTGTCAAGATTTCTTATTAGGGACAGAAGACACTTCCACATGAAGTATTTCTAAAACATTTTTAATGATATCCTTGATGTCTAAGCTGCCATTGCTATAGAGCAGACACCTGTCAGCTACTCTACATGCATGATTTACCCCAAATTGACCCAAGCTAAAAGTAAACTGATTTAAACACTGGGTATTTAATCAAATTTCCATAAAGCTTCACCTTTAGCTTCCACTTTCTTTTCTTTTTTTTTTTGAAGATGCTAATATTCTATTATGATCATTCGGCTGAGAAAATTTTATACTGTTCAATATATGAGTCACCTAATGTTGTACAGTACACACAAAAATGAAGAGGACTTTGACTTCCATCTCTCTGAAAGTCTGAAGTCTTTCCCCCCACTTTGCAATGTTATACCAGCTCTGCTTGAAGTCCTCTAAAAGCAGACCAAAGATTCTCCTTTTCTTTCCTCTCACTTGTACATAGTCTCCCACAGGTGTCTCGCTCGATCTTGTATTCGCACAGATGTACACAGGGGGCCACGACTGACAAAGTAAAGGATCATGGGGAGGCGTGCAGGTGAAGGAGGAAAATTACCATATGTAAGGAACGGAGGTGCCAAGGTCTCTGTTTCTGTCTCTGGATAAAGCAGGTGGGCTACAAGGGACAAGATAAGCACAGGCAGATATACATGCACTTACAGCGTAGCCACACAAATGGATCCATGTGAATGCAAAACACACACAGCATAAGAACAAAAGGAGCACACAGACGATGAGCACAGGAGTGAGAGCAGACAAGGAGGTATCGCTGTCTATCCAGGTGTGTTGAAGATACAGTATGGGCCACTGCAAGTGTATGGGTCAGTCAAATGAGGAAGAAAGTGGTGGTGCAGAGATCTGATTAGCACTGGGAGAGTGGCTGAGGAGGTTTTCTCATCAGGATCAGCTTTCAAACCCATGACATAGTGTTACTTTTAATTCTGCTAGGGAAATAGATAAACTCAGACTCCACAATCGTATGGGAATAAAGAACTGAGATGCACTTTGTTTTTTAAAGGTGTTGTAATATATAGTCAGGTCCAAGTATTTGGAAAATAACACAATTTTCTGACTGTACACCACCACCATGGATTTTAAATCAAACAATCAAGATGTGAGTGAAGTGCAGACTTTAAGATTTAATTCAAGGGGTTTAGCCAAAGTATTGCATTAACTGTTTAGGAATTAAAGCCATTTTTATACACAGTCCCCTGTTTTTAGAGGCTCAAAGGTAATTGGACAGACTAACAGAGTTTTGAGTGTAAAGATTGTTTTTTCAATGATTGTTGTAAGTCTAGAACCTTGGACATCACCAAATGCTGTGTTTCCTCCCTTGAGATGCTCTGCTAGACCTTTACTGCAGCCACCTTCAGTTGCTGCTTGTTTGTGGATCTTTCTGCATTCAGTTTTGACTTCAGTAATTGAAAAGCATGCTCTATTGGATTGAGATCAGGTGACTGACTTGGCCATTGAAGAATATCCAATTTATTTGCCTTAAAAAACTGTTGGGTTGCTTTTACAGTATGCTTTGGGTCATTATTTATTTGCATTGTGATCCACTGTCTGGTTGGTTTTGCAGAATTTGGCTGAATCTGAGCAGAGGGTATAACCCTGTACACTTCAGAAGTCATCCTGCTACTTCTATCAGCAGTCACATCATTGGTAAACACTAGTGACCTGATTCCACTGGCAGCCAGAGATAACCATGCCATAACATTGCATTTTTTCCAGAACTGTGCAGGCTCTTTTAGATATTTCTGGCAAAGTCTAATCTGGCCTTCATGTTCTTGAGTGTAGCCAGTGGTTTGTACCTTGTTGTATACCCTTTCTATTTACATTCATGAAGGCGTCTCTTCCTCCTGAGGGTGCTCTTGACTGAGCTAGATGTTGAGAAGTTGTTTTTCTTGACTGAGGAAGGAATTCTGTGATCACCCACTTTGGTTGTCTTCGGTGGTCTTTCAAACCTTTTGTTGTTGCTGAGCTGGTCAGTGCATTCATTCGTTTTAAGAATGATCAAGACTGTTGGTTTGGCTACTCGTAAAGTTTTTCATCTTTCTGATGGGTTTGCTTTGTTTTTTCAGCCTAATGATGGCCTCCCTCACTTGCTTCGACATCTCTTTGGACAACACATTAAGAGTTCCAGGAAACAGCTACCAAATGCAAGTTTAACAGTTGAAATCAACTCCAGATCTTTTATCTTCTTAATTTGTCATAGAATAATGACGGAAAAGGCCTCACCTGGTAATGAAACTACTTGTCAGTTAATTGTGTGATTACCTTTGAGCGTATGAAAATGGGTGTAATTCCTAAACAGTTAATGTAATAATTTTGTTAAAACACTTGAATTAGAGCTGAAAGTCTGCACTTCAATCACATCTTGATTATTTGATTTAAAATCAACACTGGTGATGTACAGAGGGAAAATTACAGAAATTGTGTCATTGTGCAAAATACTTATGTACCTAACTGTATGTGTGAATAGTTAAAAAACGGTGGCAGGTGTTATCTGCTGTGACTGTTATGGACCTGCATCACTGTATGGTGAATCACTACATGGTATCTTTCCAGTTACTAGAAGAAAAGGCAAGCAATTATTGTTTTTAATCTCCTTTATTAATACTTCCTTTACATTATCTCTAGTGACTTTAATTGACCCCTCTTTCTCATGACATTTTCTTTTCTCTTTACAAAATCTACAAGATGGGAAATTTGCTTCTAGACACCACTATCTCCCACTCACACTAACTACTTAACCGGATATTTAAACATAATTTTTCAATGTGCTGAAAGTGTCTTTGCAGTCCCATAAGTCATAAGTGATAAGAGGGCACTTTGTAGATAAAGCATTCTTAAACAAGGGGTCAAGACTCAGAATTGCTAAAAAGGAACACAGCCTTTGGTCTTGGTTAATACTAAATGTATTCCATGTGGCTTCCTGGTTATTCGACTCCAAGAACAACAGAGCATTCCAAAGGAGTACTAAGGATCAAGGTAACTGACTTATGCAAGTTAATCCAGGGGCAAATTTGTAACATCAGGTCTAACTTCCCTGTTCACCCATACTATGAAAGGTAGATAAATTTTACCCAAATGCTCCAAGCCGTTTAGCGAAGCAGCATCATGTTCACTGATCAACACGCACAAAAGCACAGCAAGTGTGGAGTTTGGTGCATGGATAGGGACAGGGTCTCCAGTTTTTTTTTTTTGTTTGTTTTTTTTTGACACTGTCTAAACCCTTTTGCTTTCACTGATGAGCATCATTGAGAGATAAAGATTCTCAGAGGAGGGGAATTTTATTCCTTGTTTCATTTTTTTTACTGGCAGCAAGAAATTTCAATGGCCTTTAGACAGTGAAATAATCCTAAAACTGTAAAAAGCCTTGCAAGCTAGACAGCCTTATATATGATCTCCAAAGCCTCCCAACAGGTTTGAAATATGTTTTTCATTTGCTCTTTACTTGCTCCCAAGATCATTTAACACTGGCAGTGTTGCAGCTGAAGGAATAAGGCTAATATTAGAATAAGAATATCAGCACATTAATTTAATGAAACTTACATAATCAACATTTTTTTCAGCTTTCTTTTTTTTTTTCCCTTTGGCTGCAACAACTGTGCAGCTTTTAGCCTGGATCATATTGTTAAATTCTTCATATTGGTTTAGGATTATAGCTTGCTGTTTTTGTGAGAAATAAGGCTTGAGACCTCTCCATGTATGGTCATCAGATGCCAAAACAGAGATCTTAATTACCATCGTAACACCATTAACCACCTATTCAGGGAAGGGCTGATTCTGTCAACCCTGTCTTTCATTGATAACCAAGTTAAAACTGTGCAGGTTAAACTCCCTTCATAGTATAGCCCTCTGGTTTCTTATCTGTTCAGAGTATACTTAAAAAGTTGTTTCTGGATACCCTTCCCGGTACTTATGTACATAGCTATGGAAACAAATGAAGTAAATAATGTGAAAGCATAAGTAAATTTTGTCATAATATAAAACAAACTTTAACATTTAGTTATCTACTCATCTTTTCTTACTGTTCACTTTTCTTATGTTTATTCTGTAACTTTAACTGATTTATGGGCACATGTGAGTGTTGAGATAGTAACTGAATGTGTGTGTCTCTGTGATTGGCGTTAATCGCTTTAAAAATAACATGAGAAAAAGAAAAACATCTGAAAAGACAGAAAAGACCATGGGTACCAAGACTAGGCATCACAAAGAAAACCACTTGTAATGCAAGACAGAGAAAATCTGGAGAGAAAGCTTTGGGATGTTTAATAAAATCTTTCAGTGTGCCCATTATTTATCATCGATCATAAGTTGTAGGTGTTACCTGGTTGCTGAACACCACAAACCTGATGAACTATGTTAATCACACAATCCAGGTGTTTAAGTCTCTATACTGGCTTGATTGCAACCAAAATGTTATTTAGGCTAATTAGTTTGATGTTCTTTGGTGAATGACAGAGAAGTCTAGGAAATTATTTTTTTCCTTCCCATGGCTCTAACTGGGCTTTCAGTAAGATCATTACCCCAAAATGCTCCATCCTCACTTTTTCCATTTAGTTCCTCTTCCTCACTAAATAATCTCTAAAACCATCTGCACTGGGAGTAAAATTACATATTGCCAGCTTTTCATTTCTGTCATCTAAACCTTTTTGTCTCTGTATATCTATTTTCAAAGCTCCTATAACACCACACAGGAAGCAAAAGCTGGGAGGAAAAAACAGAACACTCAAAGGTAAGAGGCTTGTGGACATCTCAAATGCACTCACAGAAGCCATTAATAAAAATAATTAGCAGAGAGATGGGCGGAAAAAACAGGGGCCAGCTTGGCAGATGTAAAATCTCATTTCTGTTATTTAATTTTTCAGAGACTAAAGCAGGAAATCCACCAATCATTGTGTTAGAGTGCAGAGCTCCAAGAACAGGCATCTCCATCTTGGAAGGACATAAATGTACACACAAACATAAAAACACACAAACCCTATCAGCAACCAAAGAGGGCCAGAGGGGTCATTAGTGAAGGAAGAAGATCAGATATCACCAATTCATCTTGGTCAAAAGGATTAGAGAGACACACAAAGAGAGCAGCATATATACTGGGCGGCTGTGAACATTCCAGGTTTAATGTACTATTGTGATTTTGGAGTCATTAATCAGACACCAGTAGACACACGCCCACATAATGTTTCACACACTCACAGACACAGTTCAGGTTCAGGTTCAGAGAGGTCAAGGTGATTACTGTTACTGGAACTCGCAGAAAATGGTAGCAAACTGCAGCTTGTGTTGGAGATTAACCATTCAAGTCTACACTCTGCATTACACACAATATACTAACGATTATGTTATGGGAGGTTGACACTTGGTGCCTGCAGCAGTAAATATCTTCCATATCTGTTGTCCCTACTTAGTACAGAATAGGGAAAATTGTAGTAGTGTGGTGAGGGAAGGATGCAGAGCAGTGTACAGTTTTCCAAAGATAACAGAAGTCCATTGGTCAGGAAAAAAGCCAAGAGTCTGACTTACAAATTGTTGACTGTGGTGTCTCTCCTAGTGCAAAGTCAAACAGCAAAAGCCTAAAATCCAATTCATAATAAAATGACATGGCTTGCCAATGGATCTGAGCATCCTGGATGCATTTACAGTCATGTGGAAAAGAAAGTTTTCACAGGACTCTATGTAGTTTTGTGAAAAAGTACAGTCCATGATTCAATAGCTTGTAGAACCACCTTTAGGAGCAACAACTTGAAGTAATCATTTTCTGTATGACTTTATCAGTCTCTCACATTGTTGTGGAGGAATTCTGGCCCACTCTTCTTTACAGCGCTGCTTCAGTTCATTGAGGTTTATGAGCATTCGTTTATGCATAGCTCTCTTAAGGTCCTGCCACAGATTTTCAATCAGGTTGAGGTCTGGACTTTGTGCCATTACAACATCTTGATTCTTTTCTTTTTCAGCCATTCTGTTGCAGATTGACTGCTGTATTTGGGATCATTCTCCTGTTGACCCAATTTTGGCCAACCCTTTAGCTGTCAGACAGATGGCCTCACATTTAACTCCAGAATACTTTGGTATACAGAGGAGTTCGTGGTCACCTCAATGACTGTAAGGTGCCTAGGTCCTGTGGCTACAAAATGAGTCCAAATCATCACCTCCTCCAACATTGTTCTCAAGGACACTGTTCCAGAAATCTTGTGGTTTGTTCAGATGCAACTTTACTGCCATGTTCTTTTTAGAGAGAAGAGGCTTTCTCCTGGCAACCCTTCCAAACAACCCATAATTGTTCAATCTTTTTCTAACTGTACTGTCATGAACTTTAAACATTTAATAATCTAACATGCTAACTGAGGCCCATAGAGTCTGAGATGTAGCTTTTCTTTTGTTTTTTTTACAGTTTCTCTGAGCATTACACGGTCTGACCTTGGGGTGAATTTGCTGGGACGTCCACTCCTGGGAAGATTGTGGCATTTTGTTAACACACCTGAATGCTCCAGACCAGCAAACTGTCAAAATTTCTGCTGTTATAGAGGTGCTCACACTTGCTGTTGATCAATTAATCAAATGCATTTGATTAGCAGCAGCTGGCTGCTACCTATCCTCTTAATTCCTATGTAACCAGTAAGGGTGTACTTTCTTTTTCACATGACTGTAGATAACTAGCTGCCACATTCCAAGTTATTCTCCTGTTCCTCCTCCCACACACAAGAGAAGTCTGAAATAATTTATTGTTGTAGACTTCCCAAATTTCATGGAACAAAATGGATCAAATAGGGAGTCACTCCAGGGTATCACACTTGTCAGTGTTTTAGATGTGCTCCATTTATAATGACTGTGCACTGAAAGTGCCACCGTGAATCATTTGATCCAACAATAGTGTTGAAAAATCCCTCAAAGCCCAGTTAGGTTCACTTGATTTTGTGGAACCTGGGTTGGATAAGCTTCATACACTACAGTTTCAGTTTGACACATAGATTTTACGTGTCATTTTACAGACATTTTAACAACAATTCCTGGCTAAAAACAAATGAGAAAATAGCAAAGAAATTAGCAGATACGAAGAGAGAAAAGCGATAAGACAAGAGAAAGCTACTGCAACAAGTCTCAATGAACATGACTGAATTATCCTTAGGCATAAGTACATGTTGGTCTATGGCCCATATCATACATTCACAGAGGTCATATTTACATCACAGTACCACATATGTCTCACTAGGTTTTTTAGGCCCATAATTAAATCAAATGCAAACCCAGCCTAAGCTCTATAGACTTTCAAGAAAACAACAAGCAAATGCTTTGTTTCTCTCTTGACTCAACAGTCCCTTTGTGTAATTTCTAATAGCTAACCATTCAGACAACAGCTAGCTGTAAAACAAACAACTGAAGAAATATCAACTAACTGTCAACAGGTGAAAAGTCCAACTATCAAAAACACAGACAGCTTGTTTTTGTTCAGTTTAAAAAAAAAACTAAACTCACCTTAAGTATCAAAAATAAGAGAACCTCATGTGACAAACAAGCAGAACATCCATTAGTTTATTATCTCATTAGTCCCTTTGTGAAATTCTGAACAGGAAATTTGAATAGATGAATTATTCAGACAATGACAAATTAACATAATATAAAAGCAAGAGAAAAACAGACAAAGCCTCGCTATTGGGAATTATTACAGCTTAAAGTCAAATTAAACTTTCCTTGACAATCAAAGTCAAGCTATCATGCGTCATACCAGATATTTTTGGGAGGGGGTTGGCTTTTGTTACAATAGTGATTGTGGGTATTTTGAGCTGCAAAGACAACAGGAAATAACATAAGTGGTTAAAAAAAAAAAAAAAAAAAAACTTTTCAGAATC